>JANHGN010023940.1:11053-39198 GCA_024605025.1 Megaceryle maxima | reverse complement strand
ATATATAAAAAAAAAAATCTGGTCTGTCAACTGCATGAAATATTTTTTCAAGATGGTTGACTGGAGAAACAAATCAGAATAAACTGGCTGTCATCAGTAATTTGGTTTTGACAGCTTATCAACAAATTCCATGGGAAATACTTGTTAATTTCCCCCCTCAGAAACAGTTTTTATCACAGAAAAGAAGTGGACAAGATAAGAAAACTAACTGATGTACCATCCATGATTATCTTCCATTATTTTCATTCTTATTTAAAACGCCTTTCTTTACTGCTGTTCAGAGTGATTCAATGCACTCACAAATCACCTGTGTCTTCCCCAGGATACCTATCTTTATAAAACCAGCATCTTTCAGTAACAGAAAAATCTCAATAAACATCTGCAGCTTCTTGAAAATGGTAGCTGTGAAAACAAGAAGTTTAATAGCAAGCTTTCTGCTGTTTTGCACATTCTGAAATACACATTAAACATATTTATTGATTCTGTAGTTGGCAAGTCAAAGCAGCTATTCCAACTGAGGATGCTCACAGGGTAACAAAGAAAAATACGCCACGGATTTATTTACTTTCAGAAATGTAAGTCAGCACTATGCACACAGAATACTGTTGATTGACTTTTAATTGCAGCCTATTAAAAATGTTGCCATTGAATTAAAATTCCCTAAGAATAAAAGGTTATTTAACACACATGCCAGAACTCTCTACAGTGCTTTGGTGACACTGCAAAAATCAATAGCACTACAGAGAAAGCCTCCAGTACAGTTAAAGAAAAGAAGTTTAAAACACAGTAAGAACCTGCCGTTTTATGTATGAGTCCAAAGTCTATAAGGTTATAGATCATAACACAAAATCTATTTCTTATTCTTTAAAAAATCAGCTTACAAGATATTTTGCTTTTAATACCTGGAAATCTTACTGAACCACTTTAGAAAACATTCATAAATTTGGGGGGGGGTGGGGGGATGTGGGTTGTTGTGGTTTTGGGTTTTTTTTTGGTTTTTGTTTTGTTTTGCTTTCTCAAAAGAAAGTCGACTTGCATCTTACTGAAGGGCTGAACTTGGTCATTAACATAACGCTGTTCTGTGCCCGCATCGAGGGCTGTTATCTGCCATGCAGCCTGGAGTTCCCGGGACTTAATGCAACGTTAGATAACATTATAGATGATGAATAGCCTAGTGAAAATAGAGGCCACTCATTCTCAGGAAGAGGAGTCCCTTCCATCACATCATGAGGGTACAGTCACCCTCCCCCCAGGACTCAGCCATGCTAATCCTGAGCCCTCCCAAGAACTGCTGTAAGCAACTGTGTAACACTTCAAGGCTAAGAGACAAATACAACAGAGATAAATTTTACATTTGATTAGCTCCTGACTTTTCTCTGTTTCATTTGCTAGGAGAAAAAGTTTCATAGAAAGAGGTAACTTGGTGTTCAATCCTACTGCTGAGTATTAATTCACTTACCTTGAACCATATGCTATATATAACACTCCTGTGCCACCTTAGGCTGTTACCCTCCCTTTTTACCTTGAGAAGAGTAATTTGGATTTTAAATACTAAGCAAATGATCCAACTAAGCATCACTTCCACGTATCTTCAGGAAGATTTGTTGGCACTTAGGCAAGACGCAGGGGATTTCGCTATTTTGGTATTTATTGCGGTATTTGGTAGAAAGGTTTCTAGGCTTAAGTCTGGTTTGGTTTTTTTTCAACTGCACAAGACAAGCGTACTAGACAAGGAATGCAACTTTCACTTCTGACTCACGTTAAGTAGCCCTGGGCCTCAAGTTTGTTATTACTTACTCTAAGCAGGGCAGAACTTGTTTACTACTCAAGGAGCTGAAATTAGATGCAAGGTCTTGGCCTTGAAGAGTTTAATCTTTGCAGATACATAAAGATGACAAGAGTTCTAACTCATATTGCTAGGCAACAGCTCCTTACCCAAATCCTCAGCTCTGAGGTTCAGGACTTTATTGCAAGCCACCTTTAACCACAAAGCTACACAGTGGTAGCATAGCTTAAGGCCAGAGTCATGTGCTTTCAGTTCTACAGTCAGTGTGCATAATCATTTGGAATACAAAGATTAAAGACAAGGCTGAGCACATCCAAGTAGCAGATTTTAATAGTTCCACCCTTTTGTTCTTAATCATGTGACAAGCTAATGGATTAACTAGCATATTCTCACTCCCATTGCATGTAGTGGGAGAGTCTAGGGATGGCTGCTGTGTATGAGCCTTTCTGGAAGGCAATCTTCCACTCCTATGGAGCCAGTGTCCCAACCAAATGTTGCACTCCCAGAAATTTAGCACTGACAGTCATAGCTTTGACCAAGGTCAAGTTGACATGTGCATGAAAATATGCCCAGCCTTCAGTCACATCTAAGCTTCGTGCTCTGGGCACTGTAGTGTTGACAGTCATTAACCCAAGAACGAAGTCACAAAGAGTGTAAAGAGTACTTTACTACTGCAACATAAAGTATCTCTATTCTAATGGAGCTGCAAAAGGCCTTCAGGAATGGAAGTGTCTACAGACAGCTCAGCAGACAGAGCTCTCAGAAGCACAGCCTGCACTGCCTTCAGGTCTCCCGAGGACTACAGATAGAACAGTAGACAGTATGCTATTTCCACAAGTTTAATAGAGTTACAAAAGGATACCACTGCTCTATATGCAACACATGGCTAACCACATACACTGCGTTGTCACTAAAGTCAACAGGGCTTGATGTACAGATATTGATCATTAAGGTTTTCTATGAAGGTACTGTCAACAAGACAAACTTTCCTTCAAGTAAAAAAGTTACTGTTATACCTACAGCATGATCCCTTGACTCAGATGCAATGACTTAGTCAAAGTTCAGGAACTGATGCTTGCTCTTTACGTAAGGCATACTAGTTTCCAACTCAGACTGAAAAGTTTATTTCTGCTTGGAGAAATACTCTTTACTTTTCTGAACATCAGGCTTGATTGTGTCACTGCCAGGCTTCCAGCCAGCTGGGCACACTGAAACGATAAGAATGTTTAAGTCTTACCAGCTGCTCCTGCAGAACATGTTTTACACAACATTAAAGCAAACTAGCAACTCATGTACACCCTTGCAACATACAGAAGGCACAGTATTCAGTGCAGCATTATGGTCTGGTTTGCTCATTTCCTTTTCCTCACTGGGTAGTAGCACCCAAGGAACCAGGTGTTTGCCTGTGGAACAGCAGGCCCTTCACACACATCCCCTCCACATCCCACTTAAAAGCTTCACAGAGCTTGACAGCAAGGTCAAGCTCTAGCAGCCTGGGTCAGGGCTTTACAGCTACTACAGGTACACTTCTCTTGGATCCATTCAAGTTTACATTCTCCTTGTATTTAATCAACCCTAGCCCCATTCTCATTTAACAGGGAGGCAGGAAGAGCAGTTTGACCACCTCTAGCTCCCCTACAGGGCTAGCAAAAGGCCTCCAAGATGTAGACACTGCACAGCCTCCAAGCTACAGGTCACTCCTGAGCAGCATTTTTTGGAGTCTTCCATGCAAGGCTTGATGCTTTCTTCACCCAAGACAGGCTATTTTAGCTATAGTGTTCCTACACACTTTCTGGTCTATTCTGGTTTAGATGACACCAGTCCTAGTTCTGGAGGAAAAGCTGTTGCCAGCTTTTGACTACTCCAGGGCATAAACCCCAAAAGGCTTCACTTGCATGACATGTGACTGCTCCATCATCAGCCAGGGATGTCTCCTTGGCTGCCAGAGGACAGCACACAAGCTCAGGAACACTGACTCTCTTCAGGCAATAGCACAGCCACAATGGCAGCTTTTTTTTAAATAAAATCTGCCATTGATTTACCAGTTCTGAAGCAAGTTAAGCAGCAAACATGTCATTAAGTAACGACAGCTAAAGACTGTCAATACCTATTTAGCAATTCTGAGTTTCCATAACCTGGTTCAAACCTTTCATCTGCAGTGCCTCCCCCCCCCCCCCTTTTAATTCCTGCAGAAAAGCTACCAGCCTCAAGCATCTCAGCACAAACTAGGGGCATGAAGACTCTCATCCCTCACTACACGTGAGCACAAAGATTAGCAGGTTTTCTAGGAATTTAACTACTTTGTCTAACAGTCTGCATAAGAAATTGCATTAGCACTGGTGGTCTCAGCCTGCAGAATCTGAGAGCAGAGCCTAAATCACACCCTTGCAGGCCAAGTTACTACATGTTCTTCATTTCTGTCTCAAGTATGTGTCTAATTGAGACACAACCACTATGTGCTCAACAAGACATCCAGCACCACACTGATTTAAGTGCTATTTCAACATTAGCCAAGTACTGGATGGACCATTAACTGGATAAGACAAATACAGCACTGTGGTGTCCTCCAACAAGTACCTTCACAGAACAAGCTGCATTTCAGAAGGCACAATTACTTGCTGTGCACAGACTGATACATGTACTTAGTGGCTTTCACTAAACCTCAATTTAACCTACCTAGTTAATACTGTTCCCTAGAAAAAACTTCTAGGATTAGAACGAAGAGGAACTCTTTACCTTCTCCATGTTTATCTGTAAACTGGAAGGCCTGGACAAGTCTGAGGGTTTCATCAACAGAACGGCCAACAGGAAGATCGTTGATTGTTATCTGTCTCAAGATCCCCTTCTCATCAATTATGAACAGACCCCTAAAAATAGTAACAAAGAAAAGCCCTGAAGTTAAACACAGCTTTTAACACAGTCTAACACTGGTTAGACTGAATTGACTTGCAAAAACTCAAGTTCAGTACTCTTATTGCCACATTAAGTTGTGTCAGTCTAGTTGTACTGACCTCTTCCTAAAGACAAATACGTTCAGTGTGTGTAGCACTAATACATTAGCAGCTGAAAGCTTAACATTCAGCAGGAACTAGAAGGGACAGGAGGTTAAGTCAAATAAGGAATGTTTCTTTCATACGCCTTTTTTTTTTTTTAAGGAAGATAGGAATGGAAGACAAAAGGGAAGAGAAACCCCAAGAAAAAGTGAATTGAAGGAGAGGCATTCTTACTTTAATAAAATCTACACACCATTCTCAACACAAGTAAACAAAACCCACAAAATCCAGCAATGGCTCATCAGTTAATCCTCCAAAGTCATTGTAAGAGCAGAAGTTCAGCTCCCTCAGCAACTTCAACTGAGCAGCTGACTAAAATATAAAGCTTGTTTTTTAATTAATCTGTACTTTCATCACTAAATACCTGTAATCACTTCCATGACTATCTAGGTCTTGCATTAGCAGTGTTTGCAGAAGCTCAGTTGCATGACACTACTGCACTGTGCAGAGGTCAAAAGGAAGCAGCAGGCATTTCTCTAGCTTACCAAAACCATGGAAAGTCCAAACTTTAAGGAGAAGCAAGCAGCCTCTCCCCTTGGAGGAGTATTTGATAGCTTGAAGTAGTTTACATCTAGAAGAGCCAACAGCTTCAGCCTGTTGCAGGCTTTCAAGGATATGCAAACTCTGTGCTGAGCTGACATGCTCCAGGTATTGCGACACCAGACTCTGACAGCAAGTTGTGGCAGGAGCATCCAACCCAAATGAAGGCTGAAACTTCTCAACCACTGATAGGAGTTAAAGCCACTGCTTGGAGGTTAGGAGCAGCTGAGGGATTGGAAAGGCAAAGCCCTTTGGTTGACAGACAAGGCCCTCAGCCAATGAAACACTTCAGTCAAGAGAAGTTTCTTGACTGCTGACCATGTATGACCACAGATCATACTGGACTAGAGTAAAAATGGAGCCCCAGCAGAGGGCAAATTGAGCCAGTCCTGCTTGGAGCAGTGGGTCAGCAGTTGGGGATTCTCCCATTGGATCAGGATGCCACCCAAGGTAACTCCTTCAAAGGTGGAGAGCCCTCATCACGTAGGTGAGGAATATGCATATGTTAGGTTGTCATGCCTAAAACCTGACCAGAATTAATACCCCACAGCTGACTTAAGCTTAACCAACATCTAAATCTGTAGCTTACTGATGCTTGTCAGAGGGCTAAACAACTTTGATTAGAATAAATATCTTTTTCAAGCATGTGCCTTGTCTATTTTGAGAGACTCCATGACAAGTTTACCTTCTTTCATTATTACCTGTATGCAATACCTTCGTCCTCTTTAAGTACCCCATACTCTTTGGCAATGGCACGCTTCGTGTCAGAGATCAGTGGGATTTTCATAGTACCCAAGCCGCCTTGTTTCTTAGGAGTGTTGATCCTAAAAGGAGGAAGTTTCAATGTTAACAATATGGACAGTTCAGAAAAGTAGAAAGGTACAGCAGAAACTGATCTTTTCTGCAGTATCATACTTGCTCTGCCATCAGGCAACAAAAGAACTGAACTATACACTGTTCAGAAGCACCTGGCACTACCAGTATCTCCCAAGTACCTTTGATACTTCAGCAAGGGAGTTTGAATACACTCTGGAATCAGTTCCTGCAAGAACTGAGACGTGGCAGAACATTCTATTCGGTTAAAGAGCTGATTCTTACCAGGCAAGGTGACAGAAATGAGAGTCAACAGAAGCTCCAATCACTTCACAGTTAATTTTCTTGAATTCATCAGCTCTGTCACTGTACGCAATAATTTCAGTTGGACAAACAAAAGTGAAGTCCAGGGGGTAGAAGAAGAACACAACGTATTTCCCTAGAAGGGCAGCATAACCAGTTAATCTCATACCTGGAAGAGTTGTCGCATGCAATACCAACCAATCAAATGCTGATAGGGGAGAAAGGACTGGATACAACGCTGCCTTTAAAGATTAAGGTCAAAATACGGATGCCTCTTATTTTAAGACTTGCTATATAGGTGGCAAGCCCTAAAGCACCTAGGGGATTTACACTTCAGCCAAATACCATTTACAATACTCTTCAAAGCCACTCTACAGATAGTAACAGAGCCCCACACAACTGAAGTCTCCAAAACCAGACTGCCAAAGACTTTTTTTCCTGGGTCAACTCCCATAGACCTGCCCAGATTACACCACTTACACCCAGTACCCACCATAGAAGGCCCTATGGTTGACTAACAATGCAGAAATGCCATGAGTCTAAAAGGCTATGAGCTAAGGAGACATTTTAATTGAGTGGGTGACTAGTCTATACCTACTCACCAACCTCATGCAGCCTGAGGGACACAGCTTTGTTAGAAATGTCTTTCTAAAGCCATCCCTACTAGTACTTGAATACTTCAGACTTTCCCTTTGATTTCAGTAAGCTTTTTTTGGCAAGGCAAACACTTTGCCAGTACTCTAGAGAAAGGAACTTCATTAGTTAAAGAATCTACTTGCCATTGACAGAACACCTGTAAGAGAAGAGCTTGCTGTTCCACAAAGTTTGAGACTAATGTAACATCTCCATAGTACAACAGACAGGACAAATAAGCCTGATCCAAGATTACAGTTTAGAGGTGTTTTTTACTAATTAGCAATTAGTAAATTTAGATAATTAGTAAAATTGTCATAGGTGGAACAGCCAGCCATACTGCTGGCAGCATCCCAAGCATACCCCAGCCACCAGTGAGAACCACTGCTCAAGTTGTGTACTCCAGTTTACTGCTAAGTGGTCACTATTACATCAAAACCAAACCAAGATGCAGCCTCAGATGCCCTCCACTCCAGCATATGGCCAGTTGCACCCGAGTAATCAGAGAAGGACATAAGCTTACCCTTATAGTCAGAGAGTTTGATATCTTTGAATTGTCCGTCTGGCATTACAGCCGTGGCAGTGAAGTCAGGGGCTGGTTTTCCAATGAAAGCGTTTCCTGAAGACATCTTGGCTTTAGAATCTAGACAGGCATGAACACCACCACAGTTTAAATAATTGTACACGGCCACCTAAAATAAGCATTTATTCAAAGCATCTTATTGAGACTGAACACCAAAGACAGTTTATTAGCATGTGATCTTGCAACAAGGCTTAAGAGTGGAATTGGTTTAACTTCATCTGGGTAGTCCAGTCAAAACACCAACAGTTTTTACTAAAGCAGACCAGTACGATGCAGTTCAATAATCAGAGCCTAGATATCCAGACCAAGCTGCTACAGATGCTACTGGCACCTGGAGATCTATGGCTCATTAGTCTAATTAGCAAGGAATGGTTACCATTGACCAGTAACAGCTCAGGGTTTTACTAGTACTCACTAAGTCTTCCCTTTCCTGTTGGCAGAGGAGTTAGAAAGTCTAGTTTTTAGAACTGTTGATGAGGAGACCCTTGTTCAAGTTCACAAGGAAATTTAAGACCTCAAACATTATCTTCCTCTTGATTCCAGAAGACCCAAAAAAAAAAAAAGTCTTTTTTAAATCCCCAGAGAACAGCACTCTGCACAACTACACTTGAGCCTTTCAAACAACTAAACCTTGGTTCATATGCAACCAGAAAGACTCACAGTACACATGGGAATCACATTCTGTGTGAACAATTAGTATTTCACCAGATCTTAAATTAGTACGAATAGGTTGTTGCCCTCTCCCCACCCCCCCCAAGTCTACTGAAAGAGTAAGAGGATACACAAGGACAAGTGAACTCTACCTCTGGCTGCCTGCCCTAGAAGAAGTCATTTGTAATATTCCCTGTACAGTATTTTTGCCCAGTCTGGGAATGCAGCGTATCACTTTAGAATTCCAGTTACTTCCAGAGCATAATCTTGCACATAAGTAACTCTGTGAACACCCTTTCTTCAACTCACAGCATCTTAAAAGTCATTCTATACACTCCTTGTATAAAGAGAGATAGAAATCCTCCCAGAAGTCAGTGTGAGATTCATGTTGCTAAGAAAAGCTGAGTTTCCAGGATTCTTCCAAGCCCTGCTTGGAAGTCACTAAATCCATTCTATAAACAGTTGAGAGCACCTCGTTTCTTCGCTTCCTCCCCCTTGACAGCCACTTCCTTTCTGGAGAACAAGCCCATAAGTCATAAGCATTTAACTTTTAATCCAAGTTTAGCCCTTTTAGTCATAGTTTTACCTTTGAAAGTTTCTCTTTCATGCCCTGACAGTTTAATAGGCAGCAAACATCTGCCTCAGTTTTCTTTTTGAAAAGTGCCAGCATGTTCAGGATTCCATCCCTGCCCATGGCAGGGAGGGGGGATGAGGTGATCTCTAAGGTCCTTCCAGCCTAAGCCATTCGATGATACTAACTGCCCTCTGTGACAAAGCTCTTCACTCCCACGTTCATCCAAAGGTTTAGGCTTCAACTGCAGCAGACTGGGAGGAAGCCTTACAAACGAAGGTGGCCAGAACTACAGAGTTCAGCCAACAACCCCTCTGCCAAGCACCCCGTGTAGCCACAGTCGCGGGGGCAATTCTGAAACTGCAGTTCTGCAAGAGGGACGGGGGGGCACAGGCATTGCACAATATTTATTTGAGATGCCTCCAACTGCCGAGTTTTATCTTAGAAGCAAGAGCTATTTTGCCTGGAGTGCACCACCCCACGATTTGCTGCCGATCTACATTCAAGCTCAAGGTCATCCTTTTGCTCAGTACTATGCCAGTCCTCCTATATTTGTTCCATCAGCAGCCTCCTGAGTATTTTACTAGGTATTCAATGTCAAACAGAAGCTGGCAGACCTCTCGTTGATACTTCCCCTTTCTAAACTACAAATTATTGCCCTTTCTTAGGTAAAAATGTAAATCTTCAATCTTGGCAGGAATACTTCAGTTGCCTTTTACTGCAGGAGAACCATCTGTTCTCCTCCGACCTGCCAACACTTCTGCTTTTCCGTGCGGGGTTAACACATGTTCTCCCATGTCCTGCTTGGATTTTTAGCCACAGCATTTCCTAACCCACAGAGAAACAGACCACAGACTCAGTGTTACTTCCTGTCGATCTGGAGGAAAGGAGAATGGACACTGCAAATCAAGTACACTTGAATCACGCCAGAACAGCTTTCTGTTGCTCAGAGCCACACGGCCTCAATTATCTCCACGCTGCAATTAAATAAGCCAGGCCTGCCCTCTTAGCAAGCGATTCATACCTTTAGGACACCTCGAATAAAAGCGAAAGGCCATTTCAAAACACACCAACCAGCAGCCTTTCACTCGGCTGCCTTCAGACCGGCACAAACCCGCGGTTAAGCTACTGCGCTGCGGTCAGAGGAGCCACCGATCTCCTCGGTTCGAGCGCACCGCAGCCAGCTACACCCAAACCGCCTTCGCGAGCTGAAGGAGCTCCGAGGCCAGAGCGAAGCCTCCACCTGCGCAAAGGCCGCTGCACCCCCGCATGGCACCTGCCCCCACCCCCCCTCAAGCTGAGGCCTCCACCAAGCTGAATCCAGCGCTTTTGGGGCTCACAAGCCAGACGCCGACCCGCTCGCCCACCGCTGAGCGGAGGCCTCCGGCCCAGCAGGGCGATGTGCGCGGAGCGGGGGGAGCCGCGCTGCAGCCCGGCTGTGCTCACACCACCCCCCTCCCGCAGATCGCCCCGCGGCTCCTCCCCGTGGAGCACGGCAGGGAGAGCTGATAAAGGCCGGCGCGTAGGGAGTTATCGGCACCCCCTCCGCCCACAAAAAAAACCCACAAAAAAACCAAAAAACACACCACCCCCCAGATTAACACAAAACCAAAAAAAAAGCCTAAAGAAAGGAGGAGAAGCGGCGGCTCCCGCGGAGCGGGATGCGCAGGGTAAGAGCGTGCCCTGCACGCTCCCCTCAAGCGAGAAAGGGAGAACAAAACGAATTAATATTAAATCTATATAAAAAAAACTGCACTGTGCAAAACCCCAACGAACGCCGCGCCGCCCCTGCCCAGAGCGCAGCTCCTCCCCGCCCGACCCCCCACTCACACAAAACACCGACCCCGGCGCTGCAGCTGAACCCGCGAACTGCGGCAGCCCCCGCCGCGCCGCCCGCTTTATACCCGCCCGGTCTCGCGAGGAGACGGGCGCGCCGCCGCGGGAGCGGGATGGGGGGCGGGGGGGCCGCCCCTCCCGCCTGCAAGGGCAGCATGACTTGGCAGATCCGGGCCTGGCCCCGGCGGGGCTGTCGATAGCGGGTTCTCGCCGCTTTATCGCAGCGGGGACAGGGGCCGTGCTCTGGAAAGCGGCAAAAGAACGTGAATAAATGGAGATAATCCTCTGGATTCTGTCCTGGGAGGTGCCGTGGAAATATCCACACTAATGGTTGTAAAAATTACCGGGAAGGTGATTCAGGTGCTGAAGAATTTCAGCAGAAATTTTTTTTTTAATGCCTTAATATAAGCAAGCTATGATTATTAGAAGGGATCAAGGAGATGGAGGATACACAGGAATTCCAAGGAAAGTAAAGAGGTGGCTGGTGTGACACTCCGGGGAGTGGGAGCTGGCCATTGACCTCCATCCATAACATCAGAGCTGTTAGCAAAGCGGCGTGAGCTCAGCGTTGCGTAGGTGCGGGGTCACATCTCCCTTCCCGAGGCTCTCACCGATCCTTCTCTATCAGTGGATGGGCAAAAAAAAAAAAACCTAAAGACTAAATTCTGTGTAACCTCTGAGCTTCCAGGGTGGGTTAGAAACTACTGAAAGATAAAACTACTCACTTGAGGGAGTTCTGACTCGCACAGGGTGAAGCTACTGGGAGGGCTGTTGAGCCTGAGTGAATACTTCGAAGCATTGTGTTTGGATCCAAGAGTGAATTGAAGCACTGTGGTACTTTTTGAGGACCAAACGCTGAATTTAGATACAAAAGCTTTGTTAGAGGCTATTAAGGACAGATCAATGACAAAACTGCTTTGGTCAAAAGTATTAAACGTGTTTACCAACTGATTTTTACTCCTCTGATTTGCAGTTTGCAGTTGTGTTTCTTATACCTGTTAAAACTTGATTATAAGTGGTAATGAGGAGAAAACCACAAAGGTTTAACAAACACTAAATGTTTATAATCCGCATCACTGTGTAGTGTTGCTGGGTGACCATAGCCATCTGGTGATACACCCAAGAGATGTCTGGTTTCAGTCCCAGATGAAATTACTCCTTAAATTATAAAATAACATGTACTCAGTAAAAAAATCTGCACTCACCTTAATGCAAATACTTTATCTCTGCCTGTTCCTGTTGTGGCAGCAAGCTTTTGACAGAAAGATGGTTGTTACTTTCTTACCATCTCTGTTGCCACAATAATTGAGGTCCCTGAATTGAGACATTTATATACCTGCCTGTCAACTCAGGCCATGAACCTGGGAACAGATTAACCCCTGAAAGGTCAGGCAGTCCTAATTAAAACCTCTAGAACAATGTAGTCTTACTGCAACCCTGGCATGTTTACCAACAGACAAAGCAGCAACAACTTTCTCATGGGTTTAAACTCCTTTAGTGCTCATTATGTTCATTTCTCACACTTGAAGATGTATAATATACCCATTTTGCATAGCTGCTGCAATGCAGTTTGTTCCGGGTTTGTACGCTAAGTGTTGCATTTCCATTCATATGTCCATGGCCTCATTATTTTTGATTAGTTTCTGAGCTAGTCTTTCCAAACATCACTTTCTGGAGTGTAGTGCTCTGCTAAAACTGCTGCCAGACGGGATCGGCTTGTACCTGATTAGCATGGAGCAGCAGGAGCCCTGGTACAGGCCTCTTTGCACCCATCCACACAGCCATGGCCACAGTGAGTGGGAAAAGAGGAGCTGGCTGGCCCTGCAGTGCCAGAGCACTGAAACTACCCAAAGATCTCCAAAGTGGTAGCCACACCAGATTTTTACATGAATCATTTTGATCATGGTATCTCCCACTTATCTCGGTTGGGGATGGGTCCCTCCAGAAGAAGACACACCCCCCCGTGTGTAAAAACAAAGACATGGGTCCTGCTTCAGAACTTTACCACAGCTTTGAGTTTCCATGTGTATTGTTGGAAGAGAATCTGAAGGTTTTAAGTGCATCCAGGACTGCCAGAGTAATTGGAATTCAGTTGGAAGAGCAGCGTGATGTCCACACCGCGTGAACTGGGCTTGGGCACATCCCTTGAGCGTACCCGTGTCAGTCCTACAGCAGAGATGATCCACACGTGCCCTCTAAAGCCAGCACACTAGGACATCATCACACATCTTCTGCAGAGCTGGTATGTGCAGAAAGCCCAGGGAATCCTGAGCCTACTGTATACAAACGGTACCTTCAGGAGCACAGTAAGGTTAAAATCCTGGCCGTGTGGGGACATTTTAATGTAATACATGCAAAAAAATGAACTGAAAAGTCAACAGCTGATGAGTTCCCAAGCCATGGGGCATTCATGCACAAGCTGCTGGTAAACAATCATTTTAATGAAAACAATAACATATCATTAAATACCCAATGCATATATTTGCTTCCCTTGTTTTTCTCAAGTGGAGATTATTTCTAGGTCAAAATGTCTCTTCCTTCTCCACATATTAATTTTTTTAATTAACAAACTTTATTACTGTTTGTTTGCATAATCACTGCCCTCTGATGACAAGATGGTTTAGTCTTCATTATCCTTTCCCTTTTACTTCTTGAGGAGTAAAAGGCTGAGGTTTGTTAAAGTTTTTGGATAATCCAAGCATTTTCTATTGCATTAAGGCTGGGGATTTTCAGATGAATTTGTGATTGACGAGGTCTCCATGAAACTAAATCAAACCTGGCAGTGATTCCTTCCCCTGTAATTCTTTCCTCTTCTCAAATTTCTATTTCCTGTTACTTTTATCTGTCTTGTCCTTGCACTTTTTTCCCCCCCTTTCCTGTATTTTGTCAAAACCAGGGTGCACAACAGAAAAGTCTGGTCACGTGAATGCCCAAGAGATTATTTAACCTTTGTGCCTTTAAGCCTCCTGAGAAGTTCAAGTCTGAACAGCAAAGAAAGAATCTGCAGCAGAATTATTTTTCTGGAAATAAACAAAGCCTCATCGAAGCCCTGCTGGACTGCCTTATTTCTGACCTTTTTTTTTTTTTTTTTTTTTTTGTCTCCAAATTCTGACTATTTATAAATTAGCTATGAAAATGGAAGTCTGGAATAAAATTCAGAACTGCTTATACTTTTCTTTAGTTGTATTCAAGATGAGGTGCCCAGCCCTGTAAACCTAGACTGCCCAGGGGTAGTCTCTCCGTTCCAGGCCAAAGTCTGCTCGGGGAGGGTGCATCTTTGACCACGGCAACAAGATCACACCTACCCAGGAGGAAGCACGCTGCTAAAATCAGTCCGCTTTTATCTTCCTTTCAATCTTACACAAATAAGGAACTGTTCTTGCAACAAAAGGAGCCTCAGTGCCATCGGGAAGTGCCTTTCCTTTCTCGAGATGTACCTTTTAGCACGAAAGCTGAAGCAAAAGGAGCGTGACCAGCTTCGGACTTTCCCTGCGATTCCCGTTATCTAGGGTTGTAAATAAAACAGAAAATGATCTTTCGAACAGTGAGAAGAGTCTCAGGAAGCCAATACAGAGAGCGGCCAAGAAGCTGCGTTCTGTAAAGGCGCACACTTCAGATGAGTTGGTCTCATCTGCCAGGCTCGCGTTTCGCCGTTTCCCTCCCGGGGGTGCGGTTCCCCTCGGCGGGCAGCGGGGGAGACTGAACGGCCTCAGTTTCCCGACGGGAACCGAACCGAGCGGGAAGTAAAGCAAAGCAACGCGGGGCAGATCCGCTGAGTTACCGGTGCCGAGGAGCCCCGCACCTCGGGGCTCAAACACCGCCAGTGACGGCGGTAACGGAGGAGAGTTCCCGGAGGAACTCTCCCTGCTAAGAGTTTTATTTTATTCTTTTATTTCCTCAGAAGGGGCTCCCCGCGCTGCTGGGCTGGGTCACGGCCGCTTCACCCCGCACAGCGGCCGCGCAACACCAGCGACCCGCGGCCGGGGCCGCTCTGCCCCGTGGCAGCTGCCGGCCGGAAGCGGAAGCAGGGGGCGGGCGGTGCCGGGTGGCGGGGAGCGGCCGGTCCACGCTCCGCGGTTTACGGGTAAGCGAAGTGGCGGGTGCATGGGGCTTGGCGGGGCTTCTTATCGCCCCCCGCCGCGGGCGGGCCAGCCCCGATAAGGGGCAGACGGGCGCCCTGGGGCGCTCGGTGCCTCGGAGTGGGGAGGGTTGGTCTTGTTTGCGGGGCGGTGTAAGCGGTTCTGTAGCAGCGACTTCCGTGTTTTCAGTGCCTATCTGTGCTTTTTTAACCCCGTACCCATTTGTGTGCGCTTTACTGATTGAAGACTCTCCCCTCTGGATTGTCGAGGGGCTGTAGGGAGCTGTAGCTGTGGGTGGCTGCCCAAGGTGTGGTTTATGCTTCTCTGGTTATTGATGCATCTGCCTCTCCAGCCTGCCCAGGTTGCTTTTGAATTGCCCCGAGTTTTAACTCTTCTGTAAGTGTGGTAGTAGATGGGTATTTTTAACCCAAAACCACATCTTACTTGTCCGGAATTTAGATTATTTCTGTGTTTGTTTTTGTCTTTGGCTTCCAGCTTTTTAATGAACCAAGTAATGGTGTCTAGCAGACACTGTAGTTCTCTTGCATCCCTTTGTTAAGGGAAGAATGTGAGTGGAAAGTATTAATTAGTGTGTTTTCTTCCAGCGTTTCTAATTTTGGCATGTTGTTATTCTTCCAGAGGCTGATGTTCATCTCCTTTGCACTGTTAATATACAACAGTGTTATGGGAAGTAAGATGGTTCTTCAAAGAAAAAAAGTGCTGATGCTAGTTATTGATTAGACACGTACCTTGTCTTCTGGGTTGAAGTGTTGCAGTTACCATGATTGTGTAACGTGCTTGTGTAAAGCATATGGTTGGGTCATATTTGTGTTCTAGGCCAACGTGAATCAAAAAGCCTTAAGTGTGCTGTGGTATTGTGTGGTGTAAGGAGATGCCTTTATGTGGACAACTACATTCAGGTTAAAAAGCACCTACTTGCATGCAGCAGGCTACCAAATTGCTGTGTAAATTTAGAATGGAAGAGAATAATGTTGTCACTGTTACTTTCTTCTCTGACTCCCTGACACAAAAAGTAGATGTCTACCCCCAGTCTGTTTCAGTGATGATTGCCTTCAGCATGAACATCTGCACTTGCTGCGTCTCGGTGCAAATCCAGAGCCACCCATTTGTGTTTAACGGCTGTTTTGCACCAGGAGGTGCTGGTCTGTTACAATCCTGATAAGAAGGGCACTCAGACTCTGTAAAGTATCATCTCAAATGGTCTTTGTTAGAACTAACCCTATAAAGAAAGAGGGTAGTGTTGATAGTCCTTCAGGTGCTGGGAA
This sequence comes from Megaceryle maxima, assembly GCA_024605025.1. Taxonomy (NCBI): domain Eukaryota; kingdom Metazoa; phylum Chordata; class Aves; order Coraciiformes; family Cerylidae; genus Megaceryle; species Megaceryle maxima. The sequence continues at coordinate 23,064 of JANHGN010023940.1, read as the reverse complement.
CCCAAAGTTGTGCAGCACTGATCCCACACAGCAGGTTGTGCAGACCCTGTCCGTAGAAAGGGTTACCCTCTTTCAGTCCCTTGAGCTATTGGGGATTCTCTTACAGCAAAACAACTCTATTCATCATTTTTCCCATCAAACAAAGGATGCTCACATGAAAACTTCCTGCTTTTTTTAGATAAAGGCAAGGACATGTAGGTGGTGTAATCACAGGTACCAAGTGGGAGCTCCCTTGCAGGCTACACTGACACAACCAGCTGCTGAACTTATGAAGGCCGTGCTGTACCTGAAGCCCAGCACAAGACAAGCTTGGACCTACTCATGTTAAGTGTTGAATGGATCACCAGCTCCTCGGGGTACAATGGCCCTTGGGTCAGGATCGTTCCAACTGCTCTATTATGTCTGTAAAAACAAGTGGGCTCTTTGGTGTCTGCTGTAATGTACAAAAGCATGGTTTGAGAAACTAGGCAATAAATGGAAAATAAACTTTCTGTGTGAACACATCCATCAGTAGGGCCTTAATTATCTGAGGAAAATTACAACATCATGGAGAAGGCAGAGCTATTTCGGGATAGTACTTTCTGTGAATGCTCTGCTTTGAAAACATCCATTCCTCCTACATAGTCAGCTGTGTAACCAGCATCGCATGCCTCCACTCTTGGTTTTGTTGGTTTTTTTCTAAACAAATAACATTAATGTGTTTGGACACAGCTGAACTTGGGAAGCAGCTTCCTCAGCTTCTGCTGAACTCAGCTAGCCAGCTTTGGAGCCCATCCCAAATGTGATTTCTTCTTAACAGTTTGACCAGAAATGTAGCTTGTGAGGCTGTTGGGGTGCATTGGAAAACACACCTTTTTGATAAAATGATGATTTTATTAAAAAAATAAGAAAAGTTCTCTTCACAATGCCCAACAGCCTTGATAATGAGTTGTGGTTCAGCTCTCGGTGAAAATTTGGATTCAAGGGTGACAAAGTGCCTATGTGGCATAAAGAAGATGGGATTAATCCTCCAGCAGTGATGTACTTTGGAATATTATTATTTTGTTTTGTTTTTCTCGGCAATGCCTTCATCATTCACTCCAAATTAAAATCCTGCCTGTATCAGATCTTCAAACCTTAACCTGCACCAGCTGGCTTTGGCAAAATGCGTTTCTCCCCAGCCACAGCATAATTAAGAGCTGGGTTCCTGAGCCAGTTCTAGTGAGTTGGTAAAAGAGAAAGACAGTGCTGAAGTCCTATGGAATTACTCTGCATAAGGCCAGACAAGCATCTCATGATCCCTTCTGCCTCATTAGTGCTTAGTGCTAATTAAAAAAAAAAAAAAAAAAAAAAAAAAGCTTTCACTTCACCTGCTCTTCTCTGTGAGTTGTCTGCTATTGCAGAATGCTTCTTTTTGTACTTCTCAGCTCTGAGAAATCTTAAGCCTGTGCATTGTAAAGGAGAAAAGAGATTAAGAAGGAAGAGGAAAGAGCTTGTTTTCTACTCCCCAGGGCAGCTATTCATCTCCTTTGTGTCAGTAAAAACTGTAAAGAACCTGCTTCATCTTTATTCTAGCATCATGGGACCTCTACGATTTTTTTTTTTTTTTCATAAAAAAGGTAAATTGTTGCAAAGTACTGAATTGCTGCAAAACTCCCATTTGTTTTTGTTCTTCTCTAGGCAAAAATGTCAGCAGCATGCGGCTTCCTTGCGCTCCACACTGGGCAGAAGATGCCTCTGATAGGACTAGGAACTTGGAAAAGTGACCGTGGCCAAGTAAGCAGAGGATAATACAATGTTGTGCTCTCAATTAGTGTTTGTGGTTTTGTGCACCTTTTTTGAAGATCCTAGGGCTGAGGCCTGGATCCTTCCCTTGAATGGTTTCAGTCTTAGGTCCACAGAAGTCGGTGGAATGGATGGATACATTTGCATGACTAAAGCCTTAGGGAACAAAAGCAGCAGCAGCAGATCCCTTAACACTTGTTAACCCAGGCCTCAGGCAGTGATGCTCTGGGAGGTGAATCCAGAAGAGACCAATGAGTGGGGTGAGACAGGGAAAATGCTGTAGCTATAACATGATGCCCGACTGGTAAACCCTCAGGCTGCCAGTTTGACCAGACAGCTCTCTGTCCTGGGCCGATGACTCTGCTGAAAGCATTACTTTGGGAGGCAAGAACTGGAGTTGTTCTTGTCCTAAGTCCTGTTCTAGCAGTCAGCCAACGTTAGCAGAAAAACAAAGAGCTTGCTTGGGTTGTCCTGCTTTTAGACTAAAGACTAATGTGTCATTAGACAATCACCCTGCTTCTAAATGCAATGAAGTGGCAAACAGGACACTTGGAAACAATTCAGTGTGTTGCCACAAACTGTCTGTGGGAATGTTTGCACGCCATAGACCATGCCTCCTGTTGTAGTATTTCTCTCCCTTGTCTGTCTTTTCCTTTCTGTTTCATAAAGCTAAAAGATAAATTCTTGGGGGAGGGGATCACGCATCTTGCTGTGAAAGGCACCATCCCATTGCTCAGTGCAATTCTTAGCTGCTGCTGTTGTTTATAATGCCTTTCGGGCTACATGCTCTGTTGCATGTCTGTGCAGTAAATGTTTTGTATCTTGCTGCTACTCTTGCCTTAGCTTCATGATGGTTTTTGGAGTACGTCGGGTGACATTGTGCTCGTGACTGAGAGGGGAAGTTAGAACCCTTCTCAAGGTGCTATTCCCTTGTGCCAGCTAGAAGAAAAGGTGGGAAACAAGCTATGAAAATGAAATCTTTTCAGAGGCATTTTATTGTTGGTCTTCCTGTCCAAACAACTGTCAGGACAGTGGATCTGTTGGGAATAGACGCTGTGCTAATGTGGAAGCTAAGTCGGTGTGAGAGCTCAGTCAACCTCTTAAATGAGGGCAGGGATGAACGTTCAGCTCTGCCACTTAAAACATGAACTGACAGCTGAATTATGTTTATTACCACACAGGAACTTAATGGATTAGTTTCTGTACACCCAAAGCAGTTAAATGTGCATTGTCTGAAACAAATGCCTGAAACTAAACAAACAAAATACAAAGGTGTTGTTTACTTTCTGCACTAACTGTTCTGAGGAAAGGGCAGTCTTATAAAAGAACCAGGAAAAATCCTGCTTGTGCATAATTTAAACCTAATGCAGCTGGATTTTGCCATAGTAAGCAGCACTTCTAGCAGCTGATTCCCACACAGGATCCAGCTGTCTTCTCCGGGGTCCTGTGAAAGTCACTGGGAGTCACTTCTGTGAAGTATCTGCTATCTTCCAAGACTTACTCCTGGAACGTATTCAAGGCAAAATTGAGAAAGGGCAGTGAAAACGGCCAGAGTTATAGGAGTTGCTGCTATTCCTATCGAATAAATAAATTCCTGGTTATCACTCTTGAAAATTCAGAAGCATATTAGGAATTTGGCAGAGCGTCCAAATGGTTTACCCTTAAAAGGACATGATGTAGTTCAGGGAGAGTAATTGTAATTATGAATTAAAGACAGAAGGCCAAAAACCCAGAGAAGCAGAAGAATTATCACTGGTTATATTTAGTGTGGCGGTTCCCAAGTAGAAGCTATTTATCAAAAGCTTTTTTGTGCAAGGGCTGCATTAGAAGCAAGAGTGGAAGCAGATGGCTTTTAAATTATTTCAGGTACATATTTTGCAGATTGTAATTATTTTCTTTGCCAAGCTGCTTTTCAGTCTTGACCTTACTGTCTTGAGTAATTTCTTTATTATTACTGATCCCAAGCAACTCTTGACCTTGTAGCCAGCTCTTAGCAGTCCAGTAGAAAGGCATCATTGCAGCCCTTAGTTTCCTGGACAGTAAGAATAAGAGGGGGGGAAATTACTGAATCTAAATCTGCTTTGGAGATTCTCGAAAATAATAGAAAGTTTTCTAGCTTACACGATCAAATGCTGGAAGAGAAATTTGTTTTGCATGTTACCATAGGAACATGATGGAGGACTATTGAATGGAAGGGAACACAGGACAGAAGCTTATGAACTGGCAGTGAGAATGAGTTCAAAGAGAAGTCCATTCAGACAGGAGCATCAAGAATATCAGCAGCATGTTTTGATTTTTTGCTTAATATTAGCCCTTGATTATCTGTAATCCTTTAATGCTTTGTTCTCTTCTCTCCAGTGGGCTGTGATTTCAGCCTAGAGGATCAATCCCCACCTGATGAGCAGTCTAACCTGGCTGTGGTAGATGCTGGTTCTGTCTGGAAGAGAGACACAGGGCTTAGGGAAATTGTGTTTCTGTGTGAAACTTCAGAGAAGCTGAAGAGGAAATGTGTAGCTCAGCAAACCAGTTGGACTGAGTGTCTTGTGACAGGATTGCAGCTGTGGAGGAGACATTTCAGTTCTTGGAAAAGCTTGTTAGACAATATAGAGAATCCTCATTACATGCCCAAAAAATATCACTACTGCTTGTATAGGGAAGGCCTTGAATTCAACACCTGAAGGATGAGGCAGAACTTTATTTTAGGGAACATTGACTCTGAAGCTGGCATTATTTAGGTGGTGCTCTGAGCTCCTTTTCAGCAAACTTTAGTGCAGTGTGTACAACCTGCGATAGAGCAACACGTATGTTCTGGTCATACTGCATCTGGATAGCATGTGGATTATGATCTCGTTTGTTTCTGTTTCCCATCAGCAAATGTACTTGGACTGGTAAAATCTGACAGCTTTGCAGGAAGCAGAGGAGGATGTCAGAGCCTTTTGTTTCTAAGTATTATTGACTGGAACTGTTAGAGTGAAAGCCTCTTCGTAGTAGCTTGGGGTTGTACAGAAGAGAGTCCCTAGTCACCTGATCTCTGTGTTGCTTGGAGGTAGGAAGATGGCTTCTTAGTTTTTCACCTTGTGATGAGCAAAGTGAAGAACTGGAAATCTAGTAACAGATAACGAATAATGAATTGGGACCTACCAATTCTGTTTATGAACCTGCTGGTGATTGTTAGCAATGCGTGTTCCTTCATCCTCAAAAACAAAAGAGGGTGGGTGGGGAGGTCAGGTCTTTTGCTAGGATGTGTAAGTGGGAGTGTAGTTTCCTAGGACTTTGCTGTTGAAGAAGAGTAAGGCTTCAGCTGCAATATTGTGTCTTGTTTCGGGGCAAACCACTCAAGATAAGCATGAACCAGCTGATGAGATAGCAGCAACAGTGATGCAAGGTTTGGGAAAGGTGAGTTGTGTTAAGGATGGAAGTGCCTACAGTTACATGGTTGAGAGAGGTTTGAGAGGAGGCGTGCTGGTACTTTCCAAATTGACAAGAAGCTCTTGCAGAGGGGAAGTTATGAATTTCATGTCTGAGGAATAGGATGTGGCATCAAGGCCATCTTGGGTAGACATCTAAAAGGCTTTGGATGTAAAGATATCTAAGCACTGGAACAGACTGTCATTTACAAGAAGGGTTTGACAAATGAGTGTAGGACTTAGTTGGCCCTGCTGTGGGGCATGAGGATAGACTAGGTGATGCCCCAAGACCCTTTCAGACCAACTTCTGTAGTTATATGATGCTGGGCTGGTGAATCACACTTAACCTCTGTGACTCAACTTGCCTAATGCAAAATGAACTCAGTGATTGCTCCTTCAGTATTAGCCTGCCAGTACTGCTCCTTTAGCAGTACTAACAGGCTGAACTAAAGAATATAAGGAAAATCTTGAAGGATCCTTTGACTATTGTTACATCACACCAAATATCCAGAGGCACATGAAATCTCCAATTGCTTCTGTTGTCCTTTTTTTCCCTTCTGCCCCACAGGAAATGCATGTACATGCCTGAATAGAATCTCAAACATACAAAGCTGTATATTAAAACAAAGTGCTCATCTTAAACTTGCATCTCTCTCTTACTATCTGTGGTTTTTGTTTTTTTTTCCCCGCTCTGGAAATGCTTTTTGCACATTTTCTCTCGATTGCCTGTCGCGTGGAACAGGAGCTCTCAGTTCACACTGGAATGTGCTAGTAGGCTGAGAGCAGTTTACATGACTATAGATTTTGCCCAAATCCAAACCTTATTTAAATGCCTAGTCCCAGTTTTTCAGTGCTAGAAATTTATCAAAACATGCTGATACAGAAACACAGCCTCCTGTTCATTGCTTTGCAGAGACGTGCTTGGCGTGCCTTAGCCCTAGTTTTCTATCAGCAGTGCCTATTTGCATTTTATGGCAAATTTTGTGCTTATTTGGATCTAAAAAAGAATTACCATCCTAATAGAGGAAATGGGGGATTAGTACAGACAAAGAGCACCGCTGTTTTTCCTTCCCTTCTGCTTCAGCTTCTCGACTCTCACCTTTTTGGAGAGTGGATATCAAGTCTAAAAAGTTTTTAATATGTCTCAAGTGATTTCAGAATTACCACGACCTTGACTTTGTAGTGACCTTCTGAGGAGTGTCCTTGTCAAAGTTAAACAAGGACTGTAAATACCATCCTGCTAGAGAAAGGAAGAGCTTACTTCATCGCTGTAATAGAAGTGCTTTGTCATTCTGGCTAAGGGAAACTGGTCTACATTCCAGTTTTCTTCTCAAAATGCCAAAGAATGCAGTCAGAGTATCCTGTGTCTGTCTTTACTGCAGTTCTTGACAAGAAAAACAAATCGATTCCACCAGTAGAAGACAGATCTTTTTCACATTTGATTCCCACTTGTCTTTCTCTAGCATCTGAAAGCAGGACTCTACACATCTTTAATTGGTGTTAATAATAATTTTGTCAGCTTTAAAATTGAAAATGCTGGTATTTTGATTAAGTTGAAAGAAACCAAACTCTCTCTAGCCTTTGCAGATGCACTTTTTAATCTCTTGAGAAGAAAGACATAACCTCTGTAAATACAACAGGAACCTGCTGCATCAGGCCTTATACAGAGTCATTTACAACCTTCCACAGTAGTCAGTGAAGAGCAATGTATAGAAATCCACGGACAGATAAGATGTACTCTTTCTGTAGCACTTCAGATGGAGAGTGTAAAAGTGCTTACTGCCCACTGGAAGTTAAATGAAATAGATTTTATTTAGTGCTCATCAACCCTCGAGATGATGACAACACTGAATCTCTAGCAGTTCTTGGTTCTCACAAGGGATGTGTTGCTGTTGGCAGCACCTTCGTTGGCAGCGATGCGGAAAGTAAAGTGCAAAGTTGGGAGCATCATCAGGAGATTCTCTGCAGGCCAGGGGATAAAATTCAGCAGTATAGTGAGTGCCATCATCGTGCAAACGTCGAGAATGAGACATGAAGGAAAAATGTGCTATGAAATAGCATTATCTTGGAAATGAAGTATTAGCAGTTGAACCAAACAAACTCTGGCAATTCTGGAATTAGAAACCAGGCTCTTCCTTTACTGGGAGAGAGGAGATGTTTTCCAGGCTTGACTGGCATTGATAGATTGGTCTGTTAGTACCAGAAAGTTTGTCTTTCTGAGCCATAATTTATTTGAAAACTCCATCATAAGGCTCATTTTATGTTTTAAGAAAAGTATGACAACTATAGTTAAGAATGAATCCCAGTCCTGTGTGGTGAGCTCTTGGATGCTTGGCCTGTGTGCATGGTCCAGTTTCTTCTTACTCTTGGAGCTTCTGCAGTCAGCTCTTGGCTCCTAAAGGCTGTGCCACAGAGCACCTATTCAGTTTGAGCCTCATCACCTTCTGTAGGTCTGTACTTCGGGTGTGTTCCTCACTAAGTTCCTAACATTTTTCATTTCTAATTTTTAATTATTGCCCCCCCAGTGATGTGTCCTTTTTCACTGCTTGCATTGGGTAACCTGTTTCTGGTTGCAGGTGAAGGAGGCAGTGAAGCACGCCCTGAGTGTGGGTTATCAGCACATCGATTGCGCAGCAGCTTACAGCAATGAAGCAGAGATTGGTGAGGCTTTCCAGGAATGCCTTGGGCCCAATAAGGTAAAACCACAAGAATCGACATCTGACTGCGTTGTATCAAAATTTACAACTGGGACCTGGAAGTAGATTGTAAAGTTATCATTTGTGGCTCTTCCTCCTGGTCTATCCCAGCCGTTTTGTTATTAACCAGGAGCAGGAATGAAAGAGGCTGTTCTCTCCTGGCTGTCAGGAGGAGAAAAGATTGTCAAGAATATTTTCATGGTAGCTAAAGAAAATGCCTTGTTTTCAAATTTCTTTGCCCATCCCTTTCCCTCTCACAAAGTATCCCAGTTTGGGTGTTCAAACACTGGAAGGTCCCAGAATCAGTAGTTAGAATATAAAATATTTGCTGTGATTTATATGAGAAGTAACTCTAGTTTGCCAGGCTAGAATAGCATGCACTGGTGGGTAGCCACAGCAAATTCAGTGACTGAGGGTCTTCTGGTTATAGACAAAATAGGTGTGAGTATGTTCTCTTTTTTTTCTTGTTCTTTTTTTCCCCAAATGTTGCATTTGAAAGCTTGGTATCTGTGCCTTTAGGGCCTGCACCTGAGAGACCATGGCCTAAATACAATGTAATGTAACAGGGATTTCTATGGATGACCCGAGGTGGAATGTTAAAATTCATTCCCTTGCTCTTGTTAGCCCCAGGGGGTCAGGATTACCTCCACAGCCCATGGAAATAAAGTTCTTATGTTCCTGCCTTCCTGCTGCTCTCTCCTTGGCTTTAGGGCAATCTCTTTGTTGTGTGGTGAGCTTCAGAGAGGCTGTTTTCAGCTTGGCCCAAGAATTCCTTCCTACTAGATATGGTAACTGATAGAGGGAAGCCTGGGACTCTCTTACTGGGTTCCTATTAGCTAGCTAACTTAAACCAAAAAGTTTTAAACATCTTTCTCTTCTTGAACACAACAGCCATATGTGAAACACAGAGAAAAATGGATGGTTGGAGGAGAGAAACTAAGGAATTGATCATCACAGGTTCCACAAAGTCCAGACTTGAGTGAAATCTGGTCACACGTAAGACAGCGAGAAGTGCCTGCTGGTGTTCTGTGCTTCAGCACACAGCAAATATGATCTTCCTTTTGCATTTTATACTTCCTAGCTAACCAGCTCCCTATTTGTTTAATTTCTGGGTCTTACCCTTCCAATCCTGGGCATGGGGCACTCGGTGTGTTGCTTCCAGAACCTAGAAACTCAACTGCAAAGGGAAACTTCTGTTTATTTTCCCACACCCTTTCCATAAGAAGCATTCTGGGTTTCCAAGATGTGATGAATACAGTCAGTTAGCAGGTTGTGCCTAGAACATGTGAATTGTTAAAAAGAAATTACAAAATTTACATATGAATGAACAGAGTCATCTTTCTTTTGGCCACACCACACTTAGTAGTGGCTTTAACCCTTGAACTGGAAAGTCTGGGAAAGTATGTTTTGTTTTTCAGAACTTGTAAGAAACTGCCAAGTATTTGGTATACTTTAGGACTTGGCAATGTGTGTATTTCTCTCACTTTTCTCCATCCAGTATATTTTTGAAAGGTTTAATTTGTAGGTTATGTGTATTACTTTATTTTTTTCTTAAACATAAATTGTTCTCTTTGTTTTCAAGCTAACAGCTGGGGAATTGCTGCAGTTCTCTTTCGGAACTTGTCCCAGTAAATGATGGTCCCCTCCCTTTTTTACAGGTTATTAAAAGGGAGGACCTGTTTGTAACATCAAAGCTCTGGAATACCAAACACCACCCAGAAGACGTAGAGCCAGCGCTAAGAAAAACTCTTGGAGATTTGAAACTGGATTACCTGGATTTGTACCTCATGCATTGGCCTCATGCCTTTGAGTAAGTTCTTCAGGGAAAGGGCACAGAATGGAAGAGAGCTCAGTTTTACATAAGTGGCCAGACCTTCCTTCTCAGCTATGAATTTCTTCCTCTTGTATCCTGCCTGCAAGATACCTTTCAGTATAGCTAACAGGGTAGTCCTACAGACTGTCACAGAGATGCTCTTTCTTTCTTCTGTAACCTGCCCACTTACTCATATGTGGTCCATTCACAGAAACAATTGCTCACGTTTCATTCTTTGAATTTCAGTTGGGTGGGAAGTTGTTTACTGTTGGATTTGTAGCGCGTCTGTAAACATACAGTAGAGGAGACAAAACTTCTGGTTGTGTGTAAAAGTATTGTAAATAGAAAAGGGGTAATTGTTCTCGTTATTTAGCAAGGATGAGGCTGGGAAAATGAGCATTAAGTCTTCATTTAAAATCTTTATGCAATTACTTAAATATTTTAATAGTGAGAAGAATTAGGTAAGGAAATTAGGATCACTAAGCTTCTAACAGGTTGGCATGGGTGCCAAAGATAGATAACTGAAAGTAGCCTAACTGGGAAAAAGTAATAAAGCTTTATGGGACAGGTTTTTATACTAAAGCTTGCCATCTTACACTAGCTGAAAATAGAGTTTGCTGTGTTTCCTGAGTTTAGAATATATGAGAAGTTTAAAATAGTCTGAGTGTCTTTGTCCAGGCACCGGGGAAGTGTAGCAGCTCTTCTTGGTTCTGCTACTGACCTGCATGGTAACCTTGAAGAAATCTTGTCACTGCTTTGTGCCTTAGTTTTACTTATCTGTAAAATGAGAATTAAGTGCTTTGTAAAGACAACAGCACTTTTCACTTAGAGTTATGAAGTGTCCTGGAGTGGCCAAGCACGTGCAGTGTCCCGGTGGTATCTGTATGAGGAGGATGAAAATCACTACTTAGGACACTTTAGTTTTACAATTTGAGGAAATAGGAGATGGGAAAGTTCTCCAGTGAAGTGCTAAATGCTCCTATCCTACAGTCCCAGCAGAAGCAGTGTTCTTTGCTTTATTTTCTAGTAAATATGGAAACAATGTCTCATCACCCCTCCCCCCCCTTCAGTAAAAAAGCAGGGGGAGAATAAACCTCCTGACCAGATGTTGGCATGGAGACTTCACTCAGTGGGGAAACCCTGTCAGTTTACGGGGCTTCTGTCTGTTCTGCAAAGCTGAGAACCCTTTTTTTCCCCTTCTAGTCATATGAACTGAATTTTACAAAGAGTGCAACACTCTAACGGTAAGAGGAGAGACACCCCAAGTATGAATATATTCCTCAGCATAACAGAATGAGGAAGTGTTTTCAACTAGAGCTGGTTTGGAGGAAGAATTGTTAAAATTCCCCCTATTACGAAACAGGTTTGTTTTCCAGTTGACTGAAAAAGAAACCATTAAACGTTGCTTTGATAGTAACGTGCAACACAAATAATGATGTATGTTTAGTTATTACTAATATTTGAATGTGCTTGATGTTGTGGAAATGTGCTTGATGATGTCCTAATAAAGCAGTTTTCTGTTTTCTCATTGGAAACTGTTCACAGTTCTCCACTAGCTCTACCTCAGCTGTTTGAATGCATGGTTATCTAGAGTGCCTGTTGTATTGGGAAGCTGAGCAAATGAATGTTATTTACACAGAAATTAATTTTCTAGATGAAAATCACAGGTCTTGAGAATTAATCTCTCACTTACTGTACTACTCTTGACATAAGAGGCTGCTTTTCTGAGTTGAGAGCTCATAAGGCTTTGAGTTATTTTTGATTCTCGATTTGTCAATGACATGGACAAGAACCATCTCCCCTTGTCCTCAGCTGCTGCCATTTCTCACGCGGTTCACTGAGCAGGGGGGGACGGTCTCTGTGATCTGAGCTGGGGGGGGGTCCTGCAGGGCTTCTGAAGCAGGGCTCTTCCAGGGGAGCTGCTTGTACCCCTCCAGGCATGGGCTGCTCAGAGACCAGTTATAGCCCTTTAGCAGTGGTGTCACCTGGCATAACCAGGTTCTTTTTGTGTGTTGGTTTTTGTTGGGTTTTTTTGGGGGGTTTATTTTATTTTTTAAACAGGTTGGTATGAGTAAGTGGAAACCCAACCTGTAAGCAGCACGTACATGTTAAGACTTCTGTGAGAATCTGTGCTTGTATTGAGTGATAACACTGCTACAGAATCCTGGGGGAGTGGGAAGGCCAATGGACTTGGAATACAGTCTCTGAGAGAATCATAGAATGGTGGGGGTTGGAAGGAACTAACCTGGAGATGATCCAGTCCAACCCCCCTGCCAGAGCAGGGTCACCCAGGGCAGCCCACACAGGAACAGAGCCAGGTGGGGCTGGAAA
>JANHGN010023940.1:0-10953 GCA_024605025.1 Megaceryle maxima | reverse complement strand
GTAACCATTCATCAGCTCCCCTCTCAGGCTTCTCTTCTCCAGGCTCAACAGCCCCAGGGCTCTCAGCCTTTCCTCCTGAGAGATGTTCCAGCTCTTAAGCCAAGATCCCTTTGGTAGCAGCTCCAAACAGACTATGAAGAGTTTCAGTCCTCTCTCAAAAACAAACTGAAAACCCTAAGCCAAGTTGCTTCTCTCTAAATCAGCTTTTTTGCTAGATCAACATGTGCAAAGAGCTTCTGCTGGCTATGGAGTGGCTTATCCACTCTGTGTAGGTACTACTGTATAGGCAAGTAGTTCCAAGTATTGTAGAACAAGTTTACATAGGAAAGACTGCATGAAATAATTTCTTATAAGCTAAGGCAGCATAATGGATTTCAACAGATACACTCAGTTTGTACTCCTACCTTCAAACTATATATAAACTTGATGGAAAATTTCTTTTGGTGAGCTAACATAATCTAAATCATGTGGTAGATGTCCTTACACTCTCCCTTTGATGCTGTAGACGAGGGGACAATCTCTTCCCAAAGAATCCCGATAACACCATGCGTTACGATTACACTGATTACAAGGATACCTGGAAGGCTATGGAGAAGCTGGTAGAAAAAGGTCTTGTGAAAGCCATTGGGCTGTCAAACTTCAACAGTCGTCAGATTGATGATGTCCTAAGTGTGGCTACTGTCAAACCAGCTGTGCTCCAGGTAAGATGAATAAAGGGGAGGACAAATACCTTTCCTTTTTGTCCATAACAGTGAAGAATTTCCAAAGCAGTGCTATGTGTTCAGCACAAGCAATGCTGCAGCTTATGTACGGGGAAGAATCCAGCCAGCTCTGCAGATGCAGGCGCACAGAGGTGCTCTTCCCAGGCAGGTTCATTTGTTGGGGAGGAGGCCCTATAGCCATGTTCTGTAGCCATTTATGCCTGCTTAGTCAAACAGGTCCATGAAGAGTTCATCTTCCCTGTAAGGAACATTTTGATCTATAAGGAACAAGAATTGTGAGGGAGTAACTCGAATCCTATAGAGCGCTTCCTTGCTCATTGGATGATCTGTTTGGTATAGAGGGAAAATCCAGCACTTTAAACTTAGGTGGTCTGCTCTCCTTGTCCTCTCATGTTAGCCTACCTGATGCTTTTTCATTCTCTTAAAGCTTGTTCTCATAAGGTTTTCCAGAATCTGGAATGATCTCCTGTGATGTGTTTGGTTCTGCTGTTTGCTTAGAGCTGTGTTGGTCTGTTCTCTAGCTGCTCACTGGGGGTCATTTTAATAGGTAGAATGCCATCCTTACCTAGCTCAGAACGAGCTGATCGCTCACTGCCAGAAACGAGGACTGGTCGTCACTGCCTACAGTCCCCTGGGTTCTCCAGATCGCATGTGGAAACACCCCGATGAGCCTGTGCTTCTAGAAGAACCTGGGATCAAAAAACTGGCGGAAAAATACAGCAAGTCACCTGCACAGATCATCCTCAGGTACAGAACCGTTGAGAGAGGGTGGTACCTGGGACTGGGCCTTGGATAAAACAAAACACACGCGGTAGAAGGAATCTGCTTAAAGTGCACGTTCTTCTGTATCAGTGAGGAGTTAAAATCACAGGGAGTGCCAAAAGCACGTTTGGTGCTTGTTTGTGGCAGAGTTGGTCTTGCCTTAGTGCGGGTGAATGGAATAGATTGGTGGATTCCATTCAGGGCCTGGGACAGCTCACTACCTCTTCTACTGTGGAACAGCAGTAGGACAATCCAGGCAGCAGTGCACCACGTTTCAGTGCCACCTCCTGAATTTGCACATGGTCAGTTGCTTGAACCCTTGAGCTCTTGCTACTGCATCTAAATGGGCTCCCAGGAAGAGGAGCTGAGGAGGGACCTTCCTTCTTCACACTGAGGAACTGTTTGCTGTTTTGTTTTTATCTAGCAAAAGCCAGCTGGTGGATACTGGGAAACAAGATGATTGAGTGATAGCCAGAATATGATCAGCACCTTGTAAAGTAAAATTGGATTTCTATCCTCATTTTTTTTTGTCTGTCTCTGTATCTGTCAGTATCACTGGTACAGTCTTGGGCAGCAGCAAGTTACCCTGCTGGCCAAAAATGGTTTAGAGATTTTGTGCTCAAACTACGAGGCACTTGAGGGATCTGGGTTTTCTTCTAGTTTCTCAGTGTTTGTCATGTTAGAACTTGCATAAAACGCTTAAGTACTTTTTTTTTTTTCTACTGTTTCTTGGGTTTCTAGCTTAAAGCACCTGAAACTTGCTTGCTTGGTTCAAAGGCACAGACATTTTTCTCATTGATTAGTTGAGCTGCCACTGTTTTGCTTGAGCTTGGATGCACTAGGTCCTAACACAACACAGTGCTCTGTCAACCCTCTTCTGGGTGCTTTTATTTCACACAGAAACATAAGTGGCATCTCTGCTGCCACAGATCATTATTCAGCCAAAAGAAATACCATGGTTCTTGGGCTACACACAGAGAAAATCTCTCTTCTCCTCCTCCTCTTAACAGATGGCAAGTGCAGCGTAAAGTGGTTGCCATTCCCAAGAGCGTGACTCCTGCTCGCATTCAGCAGAATCTCCAGGTGAGTTCAGAGGAAAGGAGTTTCAGCAATGCCCCTTTGTGTGAGTAATACACTGTCCTGCTCGTTGCAGAACAAGCTTGAGGCACTTGGTTCATACTCATTCATCAATGTATGTGCATGCTTAGAAAGGAGGGTAAAGATTTTTGCTTAAAACACCAAGTTTGTTTTCCAGGTAAGCGCCCGAGCGTGCGTCTAAGTGCACGTGTACAGTCTTGTCATCAAAAGGTAAAGAATGTACTTGGTAGAAGTTAAACAAAAAGAATTCTTTACTGAAATTCATCTGAAATCCAAATGTATTGAACAAGGAAGTGTTCTAATGATGTTCAGAGGTTCTTAGACGCAATGCTTGCTCTCCCTTGCGAGTGAGGGCTGGTGACTTTCTGCAGCAAACTGTCATTCTAATGATGGTGAAGGAATGGAATTAGTGTGATTCAGTAGAAAGAGTTCACTTTAGAAATTACTTGAAAACTCTTACTACCAATAATTCAGAGGGAAGTCTCTGAATCATCCCCTGTGATCTTTTTTTCAGCCCTTGATCATTCCAATGGGCTGGGTTTTGGAGTTAGGACTTGTTTCTGTAACTGTTACTCCCATGAAACCAAGTTTTGCCATGTAGTATACTGCTAGAAATGTCAAGAAACTCCAGTAAACTCTGCAGTTACTCGAGTCTTAGATCTACACGGGAATCAGAAGTATTTGACTGAATAGGCAGCACTTACTTGGAGGAAGATTCACGTTGCTTTTTATCTTTGCGGAAGAGTTCTAGGCAGTATCAGTGGAAGCTTAGAGTTGGCAAGTGTATGAACACCTCAGGCTTTCAGCCTTTGTTTTGGTGTTAGGAGTTTAATTGCATCTTCATGTTTATAACCAGAAGACAAACTAATGCTGTCTGATTTTTACAGATACAGATAGCCAAGATTTTTACAGATACACAAATTCTACTGATCAGAGTTGCATGGAAATTCCCTCGTTTTGAGGCTCAGATTTTACCAAAGGTGCAGCTTCTGAAGGTGTCTGAAATACTGCAAGTTGCATTATATTTTAATTTACTTGGGTTTTAACACTAGGACCTTGCAACTCTAATATAGCACATGGGGTTTCTTTTCAGAAGTACAAAAAACCACCAGTATGCAACTACAGCTTAACTCATTCCAGTGGTGTGTGTGTTTTGCCTCGTTTACAACCCTGTTGTTGCACTGTCACCTGAAATGAAACAGTGAACACCAGCCAGTGATGTCTTGGGTCACTGCTGCTGGGTTCTGCCCTGGGTTATTGAGAAGTGGAACCTTTTTGCCTTTAAGTCAGGTTTATTGCTTGTGGATCTCTGGAGGAATTCACAGCACAAGGGGATGGTTGTGACTTACAAAGGAAACAAAACCAATAGACAACATTCAACGTCAGTGAAATGTGAAAAACCCATGGTTATTGAATAAAGCTTTTTGCTTTTGTTCTCAGGTGTTTGATTTCAGCCTCACAGAAGAGGAGATGAGCCACATTGGAAGCCTGAACAAAAACTGGCGTTACATCGTGCCAATGATTACGGTAAATGTCTCTCTTCCATTACGTGCACGTGGCCACAACTTGGGGGCTTTGTAGTTTTCCTCCTTTTACTGTCCCCAGCAGAATGACTTACTCCTAAGAACACTACAGCTTTGTAGGGTATCTAAGATGAAATAACTTTTTAAAAGCTGGGTACAAATGAGGTAACTTCTTGAAAATGTTTCTCCTTTGTTCTGGCCACGGATGGCTCTCCCGAGCGGTCGTTACTCACCTGTCCATGGGTCTCTGAGCCAGAGTCCCGTCTCGCTCCTAATCTTGCCAAACTCTTGCTCATTTGTTCTCACATACAAGCAGCCTGAGATCCATGTCATTCCTCCAGAAGTACTCCTTGTCCCAGGTGTCCTTATCTACTTTATACCATAAATCTCCAAGATCAGTGAAGCCTCTGGGTGCTGTTAGTTCTCCACGTCCATCATGGAAGTCACGTCAGGGAATTTGTCCATATTAAGGACCTATCTTTGTTCCTTTCCCTGCAAAAAAAAAAACCAAACACAAAACAAAAGAAAACAGGTCAATATTTTGTCTTCCTGTCTTTACAGTGTTTCTCATTTCTTACTGTCCCTCTGACTATAAACAGAGAGCTGTTGCCATTCTCTGGTGCACTGCCGACCAACATACAGCAACTGCTGTAATGAGTCTGAAGTGATTTATCCCTTCTCTATCCTACAGTGCACTGCACAGACACACATACAGCAGGTCTCTGCTAATTTGGAAGCTGTCAGATGTACCCTCACCTCTCCAGCACTTTGTAAACTATTCTTCAATAGCCAGTGCCTGCTGGCTATAGAAATTCTTTGGGGAAAGGCTTTCTCCAGGGTCTATCACTGAGTTATTTTGAGTACTTGAGAGCATATCTGTGACTAGTCTTGAGTTAGAAAAGAGAAGCTGTGAATGTGTGGTGACATCTTTCACTGTTTGTCGTGCTGGGGCTTATGAGAGCTTCAAGGCCATGCTTTTAACTGTACAGTTGCTTCGGTATGCGTGCGTAAATATAAACCCCCACAGCCCCACAACCAAAGTTATCTTCGTGTTTATGGATCAGGAGCCTGTAGACCAAGCCACCGGTTTAGCTGCTGATCTGTGTGAATGTTGTAGTGACAAACACACCTGCTGCTGACAGTATGTTTCACATGTTTTGCTACTCATGCTCCAAACAAAGTTGTTTTGTTAATGCAGCTGCAGAATACATCAGAAAGTAGCCTGGCTCTGGTGAGCCTGGGGTAATTCATGTGCTTTTGTTGCCTGGGAGACCTGATCACAGGTGATTCACAAAGGGGAGATGAAATCCAGTTCAAAGTGCTACCCATCCACCTAGAAGAAGGGTGAGTGTGATGCAGCTGGGCTTCAAAGATAGTGCCATATTGTCAGATAACAAGACAGGAAGAAGCAAGATGAGGAGAATTAAAACACGACTGTGGCTGTAAGATCTCTAGTGGAAGCTTTTGTCTCCTGCCCATCCCCTCTGGGCTTATCGGAAAGAATTTTCATCAACGGTGAATTAAAATTCCTGTCTAACCTTTCAAGCCTGTCTTCTCTATGAACCTAATTCACAGTGTCTGGATTTCAGAGTGTGATATGGCAGTGATATCAGAGCTCCTATCGTAACTGCCGACAGTTTTTCCTTGCTTTACTTCATTGATGTTTATCTGCAAGTTCTTCTAGTTGTGCCACTCTTCTCCATGTTGTGTTTTGTTTCAGTCCCGAGGAGAGGCTGTTACATTGCATGTAGACAACTTGCTTTATACTTTTAACAGTTCATTATCTGGATAGAAGCTGGAAATTACCTTGCCCCAACCTGAAATCCAGTCTTTTGGAAACAAGTAATTGGCGAAGGAATATACTTGAGCAAAACTTGAATGACTAGCAAGCCAGGAGAGGAGTAATAGCATGGTACACATGGTGATCTATTTTTGATAGTAAGCTACTGCTGACTTGCAGTGTGTTCACTGCTGATTTTATACACAACCCCCTCTCTCCTCTCAATTTCCCGGGGTAGACTGGAATCGGCTCCGTGAAACACGGCTTCTGGCAGCTGCTGTCTCAGCATGCTGCAAACAAGAATGCTTACCTGAAGAGCTGGTCTGCATAGTGACATATGAAGGGGGAAAATGAGGAATATGAATTTCAGGAACGTGAGGAAGTTGTTGGCTCTCAAAAGAACATGAGGAAACCTGAAGATACTGCGATACTTTTGTGCACAGTTTTAAGGTTTGCCTCCAGTTGACAGCTTCATTTCAGCTTTATTTTAATCTGGGCATTAGTCAAAGGTTCAACCCTAACATCTTCGTTTTCTGCTCTGTAGTGCCCCCAAGTGACTAATTTCACACTTCAGTAGTCACTGCAAACAATTAATTACTAGGGATTGTTGCTCTGAGTACTGAAAGCTAACAGAGGGGACTTGCTAGCGAATACTTGGTTTGAAAGTCCTTCTGATTCCCTCTGCCCTCTTAACATTTGGAGGGACCTTTAACATCACATTTGTCGGTATAAAAATCACATTTGTGCGTATAAAAATAAATTATTTCTCTAACATAACTTTTATTCAGTCATTAGCTGCTTACTGTAAGTTTTGGCTGAAAGACGTTAGGCTGTCACGCAGGGAGCTGTGTAACTCTCTGCCCCTGCTGCACCTGAATTTCCCCAGGCGTTACAGATGAGGTTTCACCGCAGCTCCTGGGAAGTTGGGGGTGTTGCAATGGACTTGGTGGAACTAGAAATGCAACTTGTGCATCTGAGTATTTAGAAGTGGGATGTAGGAGCTTGAGATTTCTTCATGGCCATGCCTGCTTTTGGGCCAGCCTGAGCCTCTGTTTCATTATCTGTGAGTACTGGTTTCACCATTCCCATTTTACAGCTGGAGAAATATGGGAAAGTTCTTAAACAAAAATGCTGTGAAGGAGTTCAGTGACACCATCAATGCTTCAGCACAGGACCCTGAACAAGTTACTCCATGTGTTTCATCTTACCTGTCTGTAAAACTGGCTGCCCAGCAGCTCTCTCACGCAGACATGGGCAGAAGCCCCCACTCCAGCAGCAGAGTGTGCGTGTTACAACAACTGCTTAATAATAGCTACAAGGCAAAAGGCTTTTTTGACTGTTTTTAATCTAAGGCTTCAAGCCTGAGCAGCTTGAAAGACTCGCTCTAGGCTACAGAAATCATATCTCTTTTGTTTCAATTTTTTTTTTTTATTATTTTTCTTTCAAGAAGTGCTAAAAGGACTTGGGATCAGAGAGGGAACAGCTCTTGTTTAAGTTGAAAAAGATGCTCCCAGATGTTTGGGATCTGAAGATTTAAAAATCTAAACTGTGCAGAATTTGAAACTGAGGGTACTAATGGATTTTTATCTTTCTGACTTTGTCTGTTTACTTCACAGGTGAATGGAAAGCTAGTAGCAAGAGATGCTGGACACCCCCATTACCCCTTCAATGATCCCTATTAACTACTAGAGAACAAAACTGTTAGAGTAACACGCTCCTCTGCACGCCCTTCCACAAAATAATTGTTGCCACAATCTGTCAAAAAAACCTGTCCAAATAAAACCTTCCTTCCTCAGTAGGTCTCCTCAGAACGTACTCCTAACTGACCTCATCTCTGGAGATACTGCAGCTTCCAAGTCAAAGTTTGAGGGTTTGTTACAATGACTTCAAGCTTGTCCCTGGAAGCATCAAACCTTTTGGGGAGTAGATAAAGAGCGAGGGAGTTTAAATCAAGCTCCAAACATTTCATCATCAGGCGAGGGCAATACTTTGGGTTTACTGCCTGTGAAACAGTTTTGAAAGCTTTAGTTATTACCTTGAGGAGGAAAAAAAAAAAAAAAAGGGTGCAGGCATGAAAGCATTTTAAGACTGAGCAACTCTCAGCCATCAACTTTGATACCGTTATCAGTAATTTTTTATATAGGGAGTAAAGTGAAAGGTGCTACAGTTGCACTGTGTCCATGAACCATTCACTAAAACCCAAGTAACCAGCCATGCCCAGTGCTTTTGATCCACTTTAGAGTACTTGTGGGACTTAGAATTCTCTATTTTCTTTTTCTTTTAAGTTGCCTGTAGCTTGGGGAAGAATAAAGGCCTGCCCTGGAGCAGGCCTTGGGGCAGTCCTCTCTGTTGCTTGTCACATGGATAGGTTTCAGCTCTGACAACAGCTCTGCTCATCCTATCACAAAAACTTCAAGAACTTTTTAGCAAATCTTGCAGAAAAACATCCTATTGCCCAGTGTCTCATTACCAAAGATGTCCAGCTTGAGTTCTGGAAGGTCACAAAATTAGTTCCTGACTACACAGGAGGAGCAAAGACCTGTCAGAGGACCCCAGCTATTTTAACGTTGCATTTTTGGCTGCCACCTGGGCTGATGCTTGGGAGAGCTGGTCCTGGCGCCTGCTCTACTGCCAGCCTGCTGCTAACACCAGGCAAGTCCTTGGCCTGCCCTGCGCCTCTCTCCCACTCGCGCGTCTCTCTGTTACTCCTTGGCAGGGACTAATTTACTGAGTGCTGCTCAGCGGGACTGTAACGCTGGCTCTGGCTACCATTGGGGTTCTGTCTCGCCATCTACGTACCGAGGGCATGAGGGGTTAGTACCTGCCAGTGCTCTGGGGTACCTTCTGTGGCCTTAGCGATGTTAATGCTTTATTTTGGTTTTCTCTGCCTGTAAAATAGGATCAATGCTCATTTGCCTTGGTGCAGACAGGCCTTTTGGATATAAACAGAACCCGTTCAGATCTGTTGATGCCATTCAGAGACAGTCAGAGGCACGACTTCTCATTTGCTGCTGGATAAAGAAAGCTTAACTGAGTGGAAGTGAAATAACCCATTTTTAATTTTTCCCCATAGCAATAATAAGCATAGAATTGGGAAAACCAATCATCTGTATTCAAATAGTTCAAAAATTAAAGAATTAGCTTCTTTGAGCTTTGTAATTTCCATCTACAGTAAAATGATGTCTTCATCTCAAGCGTTCCCTGCCCTGGGCCTCACAGCGTGCGGCCGAACTGGAACAAACCTGTTTATCACTTTTTTGTAATCCTTTAAAACTTAAAGAACTTCTGTTCCTCAGGGAAGTGTTGCCTAATTCCTGCTGAATTTACCTCAGTGGAGAAAGCCATTACAGCTCAGTGAGGATTCTTTACTAGACTGGACATTTTCTTCTATAAGGGAAATGAAATCCCTGTTGGTTTTTTATTATTCTAATCAAACACAGGTGACTTTGAATTCGGTTCTTATGGCAAATCAGTAGGGAAACAGTTTTACTTTGGAGGAGGTTTGTAGAATGTTACCAGCAACCCTGCCAAGAAAAGTGACTTCTGTTCTATGTATTTCCCCTCGCACGTTTGCATGTCTCAAATAAATGCTGTAATTCAGTGTATGACTTTGAGACTATTTTTTCCCCCCACCTCTAATACCACAGCCTCAATTAACTTTTTCTAGTTACTCCTCTAATCAAGGGTCAGAGAATGGGCAGGGAGCATTCCCAAGAAAAGCAGATTAATTCTGTATCTCTTCAGAATTGGCAGCATTGTTACCGTGTGGCGTAACGTCGTGCTGGTGAACATTAATCTGGAAATAACCCAGGGGGAAAGGAGCCTCTGCGTCTCACCAGCGGCCTCACTGCTGCTGGGCGAACTTTCTGGAGGCCTCTGGCTGGCAGAGCTGTGGCAGCCATGGCTGCCGTGTCTGGGAGGCGATGTGCTGGGAGAAGACGAAAGCATCTGCATGAGCTCACCCGGAGCCAGCAGACCTTGCGATGGCCCTTCCAACCTAAAGCATTGGCTGGGCGCTCACCTTGACTCGGCTGAGGTTGAATGTGGCGAGGTTACGCCAGGGCGAGGGTGCCGCTGCCTCCCAAAAGGGATGGCGGAGGAAGACGAGCACTTCAGAAGACGCGGGGCTGGCGGTGTAGTTGGCTGTGCACCACCTTACCCAGAGCCCGGGCTCAGCCGGCGGCGTGCGGGGCCTGCCCGCCGGACGGTGCTGAGGAGGGGCCCTGCCCGCGAAGGCAGCGCCGGCCCGAGGGAGGCCCCGGCATCCGGGACCTTGCCCGCCCTCCTTGCGCTCCGAGACCTGCACCCAGGCGCGAACTCGCCCTTGGGACCAGCCTGTTTCTCCCGCGGCGCCCACCCCACACCGCGGCCACCTTCCCGCGGGGCGGGCAGCGGGGTAAATTGACGGGGGCCGCGGGGGCGGGCTCTTGGGGCTCGGACTACAACTCCCAGCGTGCCGCGCGGCAGCGGCCTCCTCGCGGAACTGCGTTTCCCGGCGCTCCCTGCGCGCCCCCCGCACGCCATCACCCAGCACTACAGTTCCCAGCGGGATGCGCGGCCCCGCGGCCGCCTCTCCCATCCTAGGACTACATTTCCCGGCAAGCCTCGCAAGGACGGCGCCCTCGCGTCCCGCGGAGGGCGGGCGCGGGGCGTGCCGGGAGCGGTAGTCCCCCTGCGGCGTGCGCGCGCTGCGAGGCGGGCCGGGGCGTGTCCTCGGGGGTATATAGGCAGCCGGAGGGGCAGGGGTCTGCACTCTGCCGCCGCCGCCCCCACTTTCCAGCAGCTTCTATGCAATCTTCGGCCGTCGCCGCTCCTCCCTGCGTTGAGCCCGCGCCGGCCTCACCGACGAGGTAGGGCCCGGTCACGGTGCGTGCGTGTCGGGGCGCCGGTGGCGGAGGGGGGGGGGGGGGTCGGCGAGCGGGCTGAGCCAGCGAGAGGGGAGAGGCGGCCGCCGCCGCTGCTTTTGCGCTGCGGGGTGACCGGGGTTTGGGGGGGGGGGTCGGGGAGCAGGATTGCTTTTGGGGGGGAGGGCTGGGGGTGCGGGCCGGGCTCGCGCGCTGGCTCCCCC
>JANHGN010023938.1:0-10039 GCA_024605025.1 Megaceryle maxima | reverse complement strand
AACAAAAACAAAACAAACAAATGAACAAAAAACAAACAAAACAAACAAAACAAACAAACAAAACAAACCAAAACACACAAAAAACCAAAACCAACCAACCAACCAAAAAACAAACAAACAAAAATCAAAACCCACCAACCAAACAAAAAAACCTTTATATATTAATAACTACAAAAAGAAGAATTTCATATTCATGACCTCATCAGAATGCACAGTGAACTGGAAGGAAGTAGTAATATGTAGTTATCTCTTGGCTTTTGTCAACCTGCTGATTAGAAGGGTTACCTGCAGTGGAGCTGTATAATCCCCTCAGGAATCAGGTGGAATCCAAACATTCTAGATCTCAAGAAAAAAGTTATCAGAGGAAACTCCATATGTTGAAATGCCTGGAGTTTTCTGCCTTGCTGAGGACTCACTTTACCAAGGGAAAAATTACACTCTTTCCACTGATAAAGACCTTCCTTGGACAGAATTTAATTTTATATTAATTTATAATACCTATAATTCCTCTAAACAGAGCAGAGGCAGGAATTATACAACCATGTAGCCATGTCTGTATCATTCAGATATGCAAGCTACACTTGATAATACATCTTATGTGAAGGCACAGAGAAAACAGAGAGAAAACAACCTTTAGTTGGCCACTGGTTTGGAAGATGAGTAAAAAACTTGACCTGTGAGAATATTAGTCTTTGGAGTTCAATAGCAAAGAGAAAAGAAATAAATCAATGGGTTTGGGCTTGTATGCCAGGACGTTTAATTCAAATTGGAAAATGTTGTGTTTCGTTTTCAAGTTATTTAAGTCTTTTTTTTTTTTTTTTCCTCTTTTTTCTTACCCTTTAAAAAGATCAATTTCAAAATGAAAATGACATTTTGAAATGGAACATTCTAGTGCATTCTGAAAATGTTGATATAAACCATTCTGACATTTCCTAAAACCATTTTCTTTCATGTGTGCATGTGTATATGAAGACTACTTGAAGGATGAGACTTGACCTTATAAATTCATACTTGTTGATAGAACAATACCGGTAGAGGTGTGCATAGAAATGTACTTTTTCTCTTGCTAAAAATATTTCATCCATCTGTAAAAAGCCCATAGGGATAAACTGCGGGATTTAACCAATTATTGTGAACCATGAAAATCAGAATAATCCCTTGCTGTAGGCCCCACAATGGTGCAATATGAAATAACCACAGCCCTGCCTCCTTCCAAATTCATTTATATACCATCATGCAACAACCAATCAACAACAAAGCAGCAGTAAAAAATTGTGTTTAGGATTCAATATTTGTTATAGCAAATTATGTTTTATACACAACATCTATATCAGTAAGCACTATGGCTCATAAATGCCTATTTGAACATAAAGGACAAGAAAATGGGGATCTTCTTGGTCATTCAGCTTTACAAGGCCACATTTTGTTATTTTAGTGATCTGAGCTATCCCCAGTACAAAAACATTACAAAATTGTACTTGACTTTAAAAACAAACAGGCCTCTAACCATTTCCCATTTTGTTCTGCAGTGTCAACAATTTGCCTTTGTATGTAGGACTGGGGCTGAGGTGTGGTGAGGTGAAAGGGATTCAGTCTCTGGCCCTACTGCACATCTGGTGTGAGGACAGCGAAAGAGAGTACATAGACTTAACTCCTGTTCAAACTCAGATCAAACATCAGTGTAGGTCACTTCAAGATGGGAGAAGAGTTCTTACTTTTCTGAAAGGTTTTGCCAGCCAAAATACAGTGTTCAATCCTGTGCAGTGACGGGATGCCATCCAGCTCAACAAACCTGGTACCTCTAAATTTATAGGAACCTGCAAATTGAGAGCTGAGAAGACTTATTTTGATAGTACTCAGGTCTAATTTCATGCAATCAGCTTGGCTGTTTTCTAGAAGTGAAGAAGAAAAGGAATTTAAACCCCAGCATTTTACCTATTAAGAATTGCAATGATGAAAGCAGAAGAGAGGGGCATATGCAAACCTGTCTGTATTGCCTCTTCTCTCTCCCTCTTTTATTTTTCTTTTATTTTTCTTAAAAACAAACAAACAAACAAAAAACACACACACAAAAAAAACCAACAACAACAAAAAAAAAACCAACACACAAAAAAAACCCCAAAAAACCAACAAAAAAACCCCCACAACATGTAATTGATTTTAATCCTGCTGAAAATTGGTGAAGATTTATGAAAAGCATTGCTAAGCAAAACTGATTTGGGGCTGTAATCTCCCTGTACTTTATTTTAAGGGGTTTAGTATGGTGCAATGTTTGAAGAGTAAAATGAGACTCTTCCAAGCATTACATGTCAGATACATCAAGTACAGAAGTCCTTCAGCATGCTGTATAATATGTCACTGAGCAAAAAATCTCAGAACAGCTTTTACTCTGCATAAGAACTGCAAAACTTATTTGTAAACTCATTTTCTGGATCAACTCTTAGTAAGAAGAATATATAGAGTTCCCTGGATTCTGAATTCAAGACAGAAACAAGGGAAAGCACAGTAAAAGAAGATTAAAAATGAAAACTGTAAACAAAAGTAAAAGGAAAGATACTGAAATCTTATATAATGGCAAAAAGGACAATTCATGTGATTGCAAATAATGACTGACAACATCATTTTCGGAACCATTCCTCAAAGTGTATTCCTCTGTATTAAATGCAAACCAGAAAAACTCTGTTTCTCATTTACAATCCACTGTAATCTGGACTATGATTTTTTTCCAAGCAGGAGAGTATACGTTACAATATATACTAATCTGACAATTATAAAAATGGTGATTTAAAATAAGATTCAAACAGATGTCTGCATATCTAGGATTTGTTTCCATCTGTATGTATATATTGAAGATACCACTATAGAAAATCATTCAAGAACTTAAACTAAATGATTGCAAAAATGTATAGATGCCTGCACATAGATTAGATTTCAGTTTCCTAAATATACATTCCTAATGTTATCTTAGAGCCCCCATGGTACTCATTAGACCATGGAAATTTTGAGGAGTCTAAAATGGTATTAAATGCCTACATAGTTCAGGTAATTGGATCCCACTCTTATTGCAACTATCATTTTGTATTATGGACTCATGACCCCAGAGATCATCTCTCATGTCTTAGAGAGGACAAGTAAATCGAGAACAAACTCTAATAGGTCACATTTTCACAGTGATCAACCTATGGTTTCAATGACCATTTTGTTTCATATACAATACAACATATGTATGGAGAAAACAAGGCTCAGGGGAGACCTTATCATCCCCTATAACTACCTGAAAGGTTGTAGCAAGGTGGCAGTTCATCTCTTTTCCAAGTAATAGGTGATAGAATGAGAGGAAATATCCTCAATCTGGACCAGGTGAGGTTTAGACTGGACATTAGGAGAAATTTCTTCACCAAAAGGGTTTTTAAAGCATGGGAACAGGCTGCCTAGGAAAGTGGTGGAGTAATCATGCCTGGAGGTATCTAAAAGACATGGTGTTTACAGACATGGTTAAGTAGTGGACTTGGTCGTGTTAGGCTTACGGTTGGATTTGATACACTTAAAGGTCTTTTTAAACTTAAATGATTCTATGATTCTATGAAAAAGGGACTTGAAGGGTTTATTTTCAGTGGATTTGATATTATTGATTAACTGATATTTAGACTCCTGAGGCATCACTTCTCATTGTGCAAAATAAGCATAAAAACACTACAAGCAATTAATTGCATGGTTTTTGTACTAGGCTTTGAGATGGCCTATCAGCCCTTTATTAATATTAATGAGAAGAATTAGTACCAAAGATCAGGGATCCATGATAGCTAGAAGAACCTGCAAGGACCCTCCAGCTCCCATACTTTATTATTTTTTAATCAAAGTGGCTGACTTGAAGGCACAAAATTAAAGAACGGAGTCCTTCATGATTCCACAATGTTTCAAATTAAAATGATCTATACTTGCATAATTCCATTTTGTGCTAGTTCAAAACAGTTAAAAATTGCATAAATGCATGATTTAAGGGCTGCAGTTTTCTAATCTTAATGAAAGGTCTGTTTTTTGTATATTTCTTAACCTGCACATGTGATGAGAATAAATCCACCACTGAACAGCAAGGGAGGGAGAATATATTTGATGACCACATTCTGCTTCTAAGTTATTTTGAGAAAAGATGGGATTTGGGATCATGAGTAATATTTTCTCCTTGTCCAAGTAGACAATTATCTTCTTGTAAGTGTATGAAACATCCTGTCTTACTTTTCTTTCTATTAGAATAGGGCTTAAATTTCTTATCCAAGACAACTTTTCTGGAAGAAACTGTGTACACAGTAGTTAGTGATAAACTAAGCTTTGAATAGCTCTTCACAAACAATATAAAAATATAAAAATACAAGAGAGGAATGGAAGGAGAAATGATGAGTAGCCTACAATTATTCTGTAGGTGAAGAGCAGATTCAGGGTCACAAGCAAAATACAATGATGTAGTAAAATTCAACGGATCATACTGCCTCTGAATTGTCTGTTATTGTAATGTATGTAAATTCAGACAAGCAATGAATTTTAGAGAACTGTATTATGGGGTATTACTACACTGATTATATAAGAAAAAGGAGAAGATAAATTCTTAGATCCAGACTCTTCTGCAGACCTCTTTTTGGTTCCTGACAAGAAGTACATAAACTATGTAGCACTAACATAACATAACCTAAATAACATAACATAACAGTAGTTAAATAAGGCTTCAGTATCTGTCTAGACACTGCAGCACAGAAGTCAGTGTGAGCTGTAAGACCCTACCAAGACTAGGAAAATTCTTGAGCCATTACCTTATGCTGAGATCTGTTTTGCTGTGCCTAGGATAAAGATCATTTCCCAAGAGATCTTGTTTGAGGTAAGTAGTGTTTGGACTGTACTGGAATCATGAAAGCATGGTCATGCCCTTAAGGTAGCAAAGTTTTGGCAAGCTCCGATTCTTCCTCTTCAGAGTCCTGTGAAAGTGCACTGATCCTCAGTGCCTTTAACAAATCCTCAAAGAACCACACTATGGATTGTAAGGCATAATTCAAATATCTACAACCAGCTCATAATCTACATATTGTTGATAGAGTATAATGATCATCAGTGTACTCTGCCACTGTCCATTCAGAAGTACTAAATCCATGGATCATGAACATCATAGAATATTACAGTACCTTCAAAGAGTTTGCCATTTATCCAATGCGGTTTTAGAAAACAATGGATTTCCACATGCATAGCCCCTTGTATGCTAAAGAAAATTTATGCAGTCTTAATGGACAGAAGTTACATTGTAGGAAAATGAGGAACATTTTATAATTCTCCTGCTAGAAAAAACACTTCTTTTTTTCAAACATGTATCAGATGCTCATAAACTATAATTTTTGTCCCCTTTAGCCATGCAGAGAGGTTCTGTGTTGCCTTCCTAAAATCACAACTAGAGCTCAGTATCTACAGATTTGTTTTTATGACAATGTATTACATAAATATTGTGAATTGGAGCAATCATCTTATCCCAATTTCCCAAAATGTACTGAAAATGTGATTAGAATAGTTGAATGCAGCACAAAGCTATTGTAATTATTCGTACCAAATATTGAGGTCCTCAATATTTTAGTCCAAAGAGCAAGAACAATTTCTATGTAGGTCAACATTTCCCACCCTTTGGTATTAATTGGAGGAGCTTATTGGTTAATTCAGTCTCTATGGTTCAATCAATATGTTCCCCCAATGAATTTTTATGAGATATCTATCTTCATCAGCTGTGAGTTCAGCTTTTCATTATAAAGTTTTTAACTTTCTTTGCTTGTTGAACAAGCCAGAAGCATGAGTTTAAGCTTCACCCAGACTTAAGGCCAGTCTAAGTGACTGCAAATATGTCCTGGGGCATCCAGGCTGAAAGCCAAAGGTAAAGCTCCTGTGATACTAATCACACAGTTCCTCTGACACTGACTACAGAAACCTTTGGGACTTATACCAACCTGGTAAGCTATTTTTGCTCCAGTGGATTCTTGACCTTAGCAATGACCTTGTTTCTAACCAGGTCTGAATTTACCTATGGGAATTTTTAACATTTATAATAGCCTTCACTTGAGATGGGGGACAGGGAGAAGGGAATTTAGCTGATGTAAAATATTTTCTTCAGTATACACTGGAGTACAGTAACAGAGCTTCTGTTCAGTTACACCAGTTAATGAAGCTGTGCCAAACAAGGGTATATAAAACACTACAACCCACTTCCCAGGTAGGTTACAAACACTTTCTTTCCAATTGACAAGTATTACTAGTAGTATATTTTCATCGTGTAAACTCTTTGAGGTGCATATTTACATTTGCAGTAGCAAATCCCTTTACAAGGTCATGTAGCAATAGGATGAGAGGCAACAGTTTTAAACTAGAGCAGGGTAGATTTAGCTTGGACGTTAGGAAGAAGTACTTCACTATGAAGGTGGTGAAACACTGGAACATATTGCCCAGGGAGGTGGTGGAGGCCTCCTCCCTGGAGACATTCGAGGTCAGGATTGATGAGGCTCTGAGAAACCTGATCTAGTGAGGATGTCCCTGCTCACTGCAGTGGGGCTGGACTAGATGGCTTTTAGAAGTCCCTTCCAAGCCAAGACATTCTGTGATTCTGTGATAATTCCCTGCAACACATTTAACCAGAGAAACACAAAAATGGACATAAAGGACTTATACTAGTTGGTTTTCTTTCTTTTGGTGTTGTGCTTCCTTTGGGCCATCTGGAACTTCTGAATAAGCTTCTGTGAATTTGCTTTCTGAAATTTGCAAAAGAAATTTGCTCTGGGACTGAGACCATGCATGTCAGATAACAAATTTATATGGCTGGCATATAATGTATGTGGCGCAGAATGTAAGGCTTGATAATGAAAAACCTGACAAAATCATAAGTGGTCCTAGTGGACAATACTATAATACAGTGTTATTATGCCAGGTTTCCAAAAATGTATATTACTCAAGAACTAAAATTACTGTTTGGCAGCCCAGGAGCTTGTAATGCATTGAATAAACTATAGTTTCTGACTAATATTTGCATGCCTGTCTAAGAATATGTAAATGTGACAGTTTCCCTCCTGGAAAAACTAAAATCCCTAATGAATTGAAGGTCCAAACATGCAAATAAACCTCATGATTCACACATGTGTCTCCCATTTAATTTTTCAAAATGTATTTTGCATTTTGATTACACTACAAAATGCAGCATGGAGGGCAGAGCAGTGAGAAAAATAGAAGTGTGTGTACAACATATTTTTCATATCAAACAATGTGATTTACTTTAATCATTCCAGGAGTAACAAATAACCGCAAGTGCATGATTTGAATGCCTTCCAGGTGTATGTAGTCAAGTTCAAAAAAAAAGTGATGCTGTTTATACATGCACTTTATAGGCTGTAGGCCTGATTTTTCTCTCAATCACTCCAGCTTTCCTCTGGCATAATTCTAGTTTTGACTTTAGCAGAATTGTACTTGATTTTTACAGATGTAAGTGAGAAGAGAATCATGCCGCAGATACCTCTGCTGTGGCAGAACTGAACCAGTTCTCTTTGGATATGTTTATGCAATTGAACATTGACATAAATTTCAATATTATTTATTTAGACCCTTGGATTAATGCAGCAATGCAAAGACTCTCCAGGTAGGAAGAAGCTCACCCAGGAAATGCCCCATAGTGCATACCTAAACAATGTACAGAAATTAGCATTGAGTTTCCTCAATCTGTTACAGGTGTAAGAAAATATTACAGAAAACATTGTAACTGTCACTTATCCTTCTTAAGGTCAGTGAAGACAAAGGACAGTGGAGTAGAATATTGTCCTTCAAAACTTTTCTAAAAGACAAAACAGCAGTTATCCTCTGGCAAATCTGGTTGCAGAGGTTTTAGGATACATTTTGTCAGCCCTGTGGCTCACAGTCTCTAAACTATTATCTGAAAACATAATAGAAAAGAAAAATCTGACTGCACCTCATCACTTTAGTTCACAGTTAAATCCACTCATGTAATTTAGTACAAGTTAACTTCCAGCTAACGCATCTAGGAAGGAAGTACTTTTGTCAACCACTCCGTAAGGGAAAGCAGAGGGGAAAGGTGGGTTGTTTGGGTTGTGGTAACATCTTAAACTGCAAAAAAAAGGTTCACTAGGAGACGCTTCTCAGCACCCAAGCAGTGGTAATTTGCTAGTCCATTCATAGCTGCAATATATCTGGAAGGCCAAAGTGCCTTATGGCTAGTTTACCTATGGTATCTTTACCCCAGATAAAGATCAGTACATTTCAAACCTTCATATGCCAGACACAATTTTGTGACTGAACTACAGGGTTTTCTATTACTAACAAATGGTATCTGCTTTCTTTACTTTTCGGTGCTGCTGTTGAAAAATTAAAAGGATCAGTTTTGTTTTGTTTTGGTCCTGGAAGGTGTTTTTGTCTTCATTCAAAAAGTGAACAAACAAAACTGCCTCCATTTTTTCTTCTTTTCAATTTTGAAAAGCTGTTTTGTTTTGTTTTGTTTTGTTTTTTTCAAATACTATTTTCCAGTCAGCTCTAAGGTAATATAAATAATAACCAAGCGAGACCAAAGAAGGTGATTTTTTTCATAACTGTCAAATAATGACAACATGAAGCAGAGACAAATATCATCCTAAAATTAATCATACAGAATGGATCACAGCGAATGTCCTGTCTTTCTGCCCAAAAGATGCATTTCATTTTCCTGTCTTTTTTCACATACAGACTCAGACAGGGAAAGTTGCCTCCAAAAGCCATTTCTTTAAGATACCACAAAATAGAAAGGTTAATAGTTAACGCTGCTAAGAGTCCCATTATTAAAAATGCTTTGCCATGCAGTACCAGGACAAATGGAAAATGAAAATTAGCCTAGACATCTACAACCTCTCAAAGGAGATTCAAAGTCTCCAGGGTTGTCATTCCAGCTTCTTTACATGATAATCAAGCAGGTTTTGTGTACTTACTGTAGTTAATGCCACCTTTTCCCACTTTCATTTTGTTGCAAGAACAGAAAACATAACCAATAAAGTGCATGTTCTTTTTTCTTTGAGGGGAGGAAAGGGGAAAAAAAAAGAATTTAATTGACAGATAAAACGGATGTAGAAAGGGTAATTTCATTTTCCATCAGAAGAAGTAAGGTTTTATGTTGGGAATTAAATTAACAGCACATGAAATTGGCTTTTCCTAAGTTCATATTTTTTAAACTTTTTTATAAGAAGAAGAAGAAGGAGGAGAAGAAGAAAGAAAAAGACCCCCAAACCAAGGTAGAGTTGTAAAATGCCTGACAATGAGCACAGATGATTTTGAAAGATGATAAAACTTCTCCATTGCTGTGTGTTGTGGGCCTGCTTGCTTTTCAATCACTCTGCATTTTCTGCTTGTGTGATATTAAAAAGTTATGCTTATAAATGTTTCCTGATTTCTATGTGTGATGTTCCATATTCTGACTCCAGCTGGTTTCAAGCTGCACTCCCTATCCCACATCTTTTCCTCTTTTTCCTCGGCTTATTCTAGTTGCCTGCAGGTTGTGATTTATCTTTGCTGTTAATACATTTGTATTCACATAATTTTTTGCTTCTGTTTGGCTGGGCAAATCTCTATTGGAATACCAATATGTGTAGATTTCCATATTGTCATCACTGACAAAATAGCAACATGGGAATGAAAAAAATCTAAGTGATGAGCAAGAAAAAAATATGCAGAAAAGGGAAAAATCATTTCAAAATCACAAAATGTGGTGGGTTTGCCCTCCCTCTTTTAATGCATAAAAGTGAACTTAATGAAAAGAAAAACCTTGCTAATGTTGTGTTTATGAGAAACAAAGAGGAATTTTATAAAGAGATCTCTTGATAATTTATCAAGACAAGTGTAAAATAACTATAAACCAAAGACAGAGATGCACATACACACATACACATACAGTTAATATGTACCCATTAAAAAAAAAACAAAAAAACCAAACCAAACAAACAAACAAAAAACCAAAACAAACAAATAAACAAACAAAAAAAGAGAGAGAAAA
>JANHGN010023934.1:0-14204 GCA_024605025.1 Megaceryle maxima | reverse complement strand
TGAGGAAGAATTAAGTTTCTCTTCCCCTTTAACACTTATTTCCGTTTTTTCATCATCTCCTTTAAAAAAAAAAAAAAAAAAAAAAAAAAAGATTGTTTTTTGTCTTAACCCCTCTCTCTATGTTGTTTTTCTCTATGTTGTTTCTAACTCCTAAATCTCAGGACAGAAACATTCAATGCTCTGCAGTGTGACACGTACACATGATGGTTTCTGCTACTGAGCTGCTTCCCTGCACAACTTTCCAACCCTCTCAATCTCCCCTTTTAAGCACAAGGAAAAAAACAAACAAACAAACAAAAAAAAAAAACAAACCAAAAAAAACCCCAAACCCAAACAACAAATTCCAGTGACTTTTCTAAACATTACCTTCTCTATAATGCTTAGGATGAAATAAATACCCTCCAGGCAGAGAGGCAGAAGAAGGAGGCAGAGAAATAGTCCTAAACCTTTTCCTTACACTGCCTGTGAGAAGCTGCTGTGCACCTGAAGGAAGCTGGGAGGCAGAACTCATTTTAAAAGAAAGTCTGTTACACAAGAGGTAGTTATTATTACTTTTTAGAACATTATTAACAGGTTTTGTCATTTCATCTCTTTCCCACAAATTCGTGGATTTTAAGATTTACTGAGAATTTCTGGATTATTTCAGCTAGGAAACTGGAGTTAAACAGCTTTAGTAATTCAAACACGACTGCCTGTGGGGGCTCCTCCGCCACCAGTCGAAACAGTAACTGCAGAGACTTTTGGATGCACTGAAATTCAGAGCTCAGTGCACTAACAGGCTCTGTTGTCTCATCCGACAGATTTCACCTCTCCAACGAAAGGCCCGTGTTTTGGGAAAGGTCAGCGGACACGAGTGGAAGCTCCACAGCAAGACAGACTTGGGATAATTTATGAACAAAGGAGGAGTCGCCACACGAAGCACGTACCTTAGTGGAATAAACAAACTGGTCGATGAGTTTTCCATCCCCAGCCGCATTCTGAAGGGCAAAAACCTGTTCAATTTTAACAACTGGAGACATGTTACACTTTTGAAGATCCAGGTTGTGCATGGTTATTGAAGCTGGTAAGGATTTTCTAGCCGCAGCTGTTTTCCACGCGATTTTCACGGGAGGTGGCTCCTCTTCTTCCGCGCTCGACTGCCGCCGTTGGCTCTGCCTGCGCAGCTCGGCGCCGGACGGAGACGCTGCCGCCGCGTTGGCGTGTTCCGGCTGGGTGCTCAAGGCTGGCTTCGGCCGGCGGTTCTTCTTGGTCTCTGATTTGGAAGCAGCAGTCTTTTTGGCTTTCGACAAAGCCTCCTCTGGCTCTTTGTCTATGTAAATGAAGGTGTACTGTTCTATCCTTTCTTCTCGAGTCATTTTCAACGCTTTCTCGGCGTGGGCAATGCCAATATCCCACTGTGCGCGCTCCCTTTGCGGCCTTGGTTTGCGGATCTTAAGGAACAAAGACAAGCAGCTAATTACACCGAAGATTTTGCCACGTTAACAGCACTTCAAATGCAATCCTGAGGTTCTCTGAATCTCTCGGGCAGCAGGTTTAAGTTTGCTCTCCATTTACAGGGCATTTTTGGAAAGGTGGACAGTGAATCCCCTCCTCAAGAGCACAAGCAGACACTCGAGCTGGGTCCTCCGACCTTCACAATGGAAAGTGTCTGCCCTGAGTCACACCTTCACTACAAACAAGACTGGGCAGTACTCAAACCCACCATTCTGTTACAAGACACAGAATGAATCCTAATTTATCTCCTCCTCAACCCCTCCTCGTTCTTCTATCAACACTCATTTTCTTTGTGCACCAATGTTTTTTGATCAGCGCAAATACTGACTGAAGTAGTTTCATCTGCAGTAATTCCTGTAGCTAACACTTGCTTTCCAGGAAAACAATGGAAAGGAACACATCCACCAGTACCAGGGGCTGGAAGAATGTCCTTTAAAAGCTGCGCCTTCCAAAGAACAGGTTAAGAGTGAACAGAGGCGCACTGGTTTTATTTAGTACTCTAATACAGATGTAGAATGATCTCCAATGCCCAGGTTGATTTCCCTCACGAGGGGCCAACCCAGGAGGTTCAGCTATCAACCTTTCCACGTGGGTACAGAAACGCTGTTGTTATCTTTGTGAGAAACACTTCCTGCTGGTGAACACAGACAACCCCTTACAGGGCAGCACCCCTTACAAGGCAGCACCCCTTACAGGGCAAGGTGCTACCAAGTTTCAGAAGTGCCCCACCAGAGTTTTGCTCTCCCAGGCACTGCAGATAACCCTCCACACCACCGCGTGTCCGTCATACCTTCTGCTTCTCCGAGTGGTTGCTGGCTTGCTTAGCAGCCTCAGCCAGTAACTGCTCGTACTGTTTGTGTCCCTTGTACTCGCGAACCCGCTTCTCGTGCACCCAGGCCCTCTCTGGCTGGTTGCTAAAAAACTGAACGTGGTATTCACGGGCACCTGAAAACAAAACATTCTGGTCAGCGGCGTTACCGACATCGCGCTGCTGGTTGAGCGTGTGCCTTCCTCCTCCGCGTCGCTCAACCCCTGCTGGTGGGCGTGCCCAGCTTAGGTTTAGGACTAAGAGAGGCCCGGATTTAGAACGGTTTAAGATGGGAAGGCAGGTATTGCCCACCCTGAACTCTCTCACGCTTATTGGCCTCTTCTCATGCATTCACTGACGTGAGAGAAGGGGGAGCATCTGTGCGCCAGCCTCGTTTGCAGAGGCGATTTAATACGCGCTAGTTCCGCACACTTGAGGAACAGCCCCGTTTAGCACACCCCAGCAGAAATCAGAGATGAGATGTTCTTCAGAAAGGAACAACTGCAGACACCTGATACACTCTGGCAAAGATCTTCCTCCCTTACCTCTTGTATTAATTTTGGTATGAACATCAAGCTGTGGATCACAGGAAACCATGCAAGGCCACCACGGGTACGTTCCCACCTTGGACCAAACCAGGTCGCCAACCTGAAACTTGATGTCATGGGTGCCTTGTGTCGGGAGAGAAGGCAAGAACTGCTGGACCTGCAAAGGAAACGCAAGCGTAAAGCCAGAGGGGAGGATCTAGCACAGTTAGAGACGCACACACCATTCAAAGGGACCTGCTATTTTTCCTCTCAGGTACCCTTGAGGTTGGATAATCCAACACAAAACTTTTCACAGCAGAAAGAAGCCACATACAGCCCGGATTCACCCAAAACAGTCACTGACAAACTCAGGCCCACAACAAACAGCAACACCCCCCCCCACACCACCACCCCAAAAAAGGTTCTGCTTCATAAGCTGGTTGAGAATGCTGCTTTGGAGCTAAAGGGAAGCAATAAGCACAGTACAACGAGAGACATTTTGATGCAGCAATGATTAATAAGTTTCAGAGGAACGGTAATTGATTTATCTGACAAATTACAGAATCCCTGTAATAATTAGCCTGAAAATATTAACATACTAGGAGCTGAAGAAGTGTTAATTAGCAGAGGTACTAACCGGGGTTTCCTCCAACACTGTGTCTTCTCTTGGTCTTTCTGATAGCATGCTAAGCCTCTCGTTTGGTCTCTAGGAAATGGGTAACAATGAAGAGAAAAAAAAAGGAAAACAAACACAAACAAGGTAAGGGGACAGTTAATCAAAAAAAAAAAAAAAAAGAGAGAAAAGCTAATAATGAAACCAGGCAGGAAAAAGAATTCCCAGAGAGAAGAGTGACAATGAACCCGGAAAATACGAATACGGTGAATCCTTGTGCCCAGTTCAAACCGTAGCAGCATCACCACCAAAAACACCGTTTGTCCCTGTGCTGCTTACAGTACCACCACACCAGCACACAAACGGTCCCTGTGGCAGGGACAGAACACCACGCTCTCCGGGACAGGATACCCGGATAACTTTCCACCTCAATTAAGATACAAGTTCAAGGCAGCAGAGCAAACGTAGGGAGGGTACCCGCGGCAGCGTGACGAGTCTCAGCGTACACCGGCTATTTGCAAAACTGATGTTACAAAAACCATGTTAAATATACAATATGAAGACTGTAACATCGATAGTAAATCGCGTGTAGTTGACAAATACACTCGGAGAATCAGAAATCAGCAGCCTGCAGTGCATTTGAGAGCCGGGCACGGCAGAGCGGGGCAGGAAAAGGTTTTGGCAGGAGAGGGATCACTGCTGGGCACGTGCCAATGCCAGCGGTGGGGTGGCCACGATAAGGGACACGATGGCAGAGAGGCTGAGAAGATAAAAGGTGGGCCAGGAACTATCTCCCGAGACAGAGATCAGACATCTGCTTGTACTACAGCAGAGGAGAAGTCAGTAGTGAAAGGACTCAAAGAGCAGCAAAGAGATGAGTCAGACACATGCAGCAAGAAACTAATAACACTGTTGATCCAAATTATACCCCGTCCATCTGGAAGCCCCCTCGTTAGCCAATACCACCTGCTTCAGCCCGGGGAAACCGGGAAACACACGCAGAAACATCTAGAACCATTCAGGTCAGCTCTGGCATAGGTCAGCACCTCATCTAGAGCTGTCTCTGGAAACGATCCTTTAGGATCGATAATATGAACATTCTCTGGGCAGAAATCACCCCTCCATGGGACAGCAGAGCACAGCAATGACTCCAGCCTCTCTCTACCACGACGAGTTAGTGGAAACTTCAGCCCTGCTGGAAGGGCCAAGCTGGCTGCAGAGATTGCAAACACCCATCTCCTTGCAGAACACAATTAACGAGCTGAGTAGCTTCATCTTATGAGCATCCCGAGCTTAAAGTTCAACAATGCTTTCATAACATTTTCCCTTCAAATCAGCCTTTCAGGTATGAACATCCCCCTCAGAGACAACCATGTCAGAACGAGGTAACGGCTGCAGATCACCTCCCACTGGCTGTGCTGCGCCCAACAGCGTAAAACAAACAAACTTGTTTTGCTTCTGCCTATTCAGACATCCTAAATCACATCGTCTATACCAGAGATGACAAAAACGTACACGATGAACGTACACAAAGATGGGATCGAGCAGTGGAAAGCCAAATGGTGGGAGGATGAAACCGAGAGTGCACTGGAGAGCTCATCCTGAAAGCCTCTTGCACAAAATCCTGCTCACGTCAGAGCGATCGGCCGCCCGAAACAGGGGCGAAGAACGGGGAAGATTTTCTTGCAACAACATCTTTTGAAAGGGAAGTGGAAGCTACAAGGACAAAAGCAAGACTAAGGTTTCTGGTGAATTCTGGATGGCTCATAGGACTAGGAACTAGGAATTTGAGGGGGAACATTTTTAGTCCATTGTGGGACGGACAGCACACTGGAAAAGGCAGCAGATGATGCTCTTGTGATAACCAGGTAACACCAGCCTGCCACTAAAAACACCCACCACCACCACATCGAGCACATGACCTGCTATACCAGGCCAGGATCTGGTCCCTACAGACCAGGATCTTCTCCCAAACCTCCCCAAGGCAGCGAGTGCGTCAAGGGAGTTCCCAGGAACTGGCAAGACACTCGGTCACGTCCTGTGACAGCCCAGCCTGAGCCGGGCCATTTCTGTCCTGGCCTGTAACGGCAACTTCCCCATCCCTGACACTCACCACCCCTGTCTGCTCCAATTCCCTTCAAACCGGGAAACACACAAACCAGTATCACACAGCTGGCAGGAATAAGCAAGAGAAAAGGAAACAGAATAAGGAAGAGGCTTATAAAACTGAAGGAAAGAATGGCTGAGAGCAGCAAAGAGCAGCACTTTGTGTCTCTGCTTCCTGGAATCTTAAGTCCACTTACGCGTACAGCCCGTGTACGTGCGGCCGCACGACAGAACCCGACAGAACCAGGAGCGACACCAGTGCTGAACCTTCCCCGCGTTCGCCGACTCAGCTGGTACTTCTAATTGGCCCATTGTTTCAGAACACTGATTTCTACTGCCTTGTACACCTGCTCCATAGCTCCTGGGTTTCGTACATCGTCAGGTTATTTAGACTATCTTCAAAAAAAATTCACTAGAAGCTGCGCTGCTGAACGCTCCAAGTAACCCCACTTTCCACTGGATAACCCAGAGCTCCGGCTTCAACTCCGCCCGAAGGCTGCCAAGCTCTGAACACGCTAAGCCACTGAATAATATTAGAAAAAAAAGATATGAGATAACCTTTTCTAACAATTTTTGATAGGCAGCCTTTTAATCAAAGCTCTGTTGTCCTAGAAATACAGTTCCTAGCAACGGAACATTTGAGTATCGGGCAAATCAACCAAGCCTCGGGAGTTTGAGTGCACATCCAACTACAAGGAAGGGAAAGCGCTGCCGCAGACGCGTGCTCCGCCAACAACACCAGGCATACACAGACTGCTCAAACTCGTATTCCACTTACATTTTGCTCCTCTGGTTCTAATTTTGGAATTTTGTGCGCCTTGCGCTCTTCCGATCGGGAAGAGTCATGCTTGCTACTTTTTTTCCTTTTCTCTTTCCTCCCTTCGTGTTTCGCCTTAGCATACTCACTCGCTTGTACTTCATTTAAAAGGTCCCCACACAGAGAGGACTCAAACAATTCCCTGCCGTTCTGGATAGTTTTGGTTATTTTTAATTTGATCTCTGGTGAGCCAGTCTTCTTTGGAATCACCGTTTGTGACGCTGAAGGTGGTGGTGGAGGCGGCGGCTGCGGAGGGGAAGGTTTCTCCAGAACTTCGTGCGGCCTTGCGTTAGAGTTTTCCATTTGGTAATACTCCGGGGGACTAAAGTTTCTGACGGTACCAAAGCCATTGGCCGAACCATTGGGGTACTGAGCGTACTGGTATTTGGCTTGGGGTTCGTACATGTTGATCGTTGGTGGGTAGCCATTGGTGATGGGCGGGAGGTCCTCCGGCGTGGGCGTCGGGTACGGGAAGCCTTGCTGCAGGGCAGCCTCGTACGGCGTCTGTCCACCATCTTCAGCAATGTCGCTGCTGGCATCGAAGGCATCCTCTTGGCGGATGTTGGCTGAGTCAATGAGTTGAGGTGGTTGCTGAATTGTGTTTCCCATGATCCCTTGCATGAAAGAGAAAGAGAAATCCATTGTTCTGCTCCAGCATCCTTAGCTTTCCCTTTTTCTCATAGGGCCTAAAAAGCAGGGGAAGGGAAATAAGAAGTCAGTGTAAATCAAGAGATAAAAATTAAGCAAATTCAATTGTTGAGGGAAAACAAAACAAAACAACAAAAAAAAAAGAGACCTAAGGACCAAATTTCCCCCTCTCCATTCAGTAGCCACCCCCTCCTGGATTCAGAGGGGACGGGTATTACCGAGTCTTTACAATGGGCTATTTACACGTTGCTGCAGAACAGCTTTTTTTATACGACCACTTTCTTTTCCAAGATAAAGAAATGTTATAAGCACCTACAGGTGAATGAAAACAATGAGCCCAAGTGTTACAAAGTCAAACAGTGGTGTTATAACTCCCAGCACTCTCCAGAGCCCTCCCAGCTTGGTGCTGGGACGCATTATTCTAAGACAAAGCAGCCAGACAGCGGACTTTGACCCTCAAGCACACAGCAGATTTCAAGTTCTCTTGACACCATAGTCACTACAAACAGAACAAGCCAGAAAAAAAAAAAAACAAAACAAACCACAGACCACTCAGACAAGAGAGAACACCCTCTTCTTCTTCCTCCCCACCTCCTTGCCAGAATTCAAGCCAGATGAGCAGCCCTGAGGCCACAGGAGACCTGAGTCATGGGCTTCTCTGAACAATGGCACAATTACAGTGAGTAGGTCATTCCACCTCAGCTGCTGGGAAAACCAGTTCACCCTGTACACAGCCTCAGATGGGGTTTCCCAACCTCTTTCCTCACCAGAAAAGCAGAGTAGAGTCTGCACCCCCTGGCTCTCTGCGGCTGAGAGAGGAGGGCTGTCCTCCTCACTTCCCCCTCCCCTTATTCTAATATTAAACACTTTGGGTTTAAACACTACGTGGCTTTGAGGGAGAGAAGAACTGCCTGAGCATCAAAGGATCTCCAAAACCTGAGGTCAGTCAGAGAATTAGAGTCCAGTGGAGAAAGCTGTCACACACACTTGCTGTTCCCCATCGCGTCTTAAAACGCCAAAACTCAAACTAAATCAAAGACCTCCAAAACTCAACTCCAGGCTCCGAGAGGCTTTTCCATTCACCTAAAGAATCTCGGTGTTCAACAAGAAGAAATACACAGTGACCTAAACTTCAGGTAAGAAGCCCAAGTTTGCTCCCAGCAAGGTCGGTTTAGCCCTTCCAAAGCAAACACGGCTCTGCATTATTGATTCTGCCTCTGTGCAGGCACCGAGGAGGGTGCTGTGTCCTTTCGGTCAGCGTTTGGAGCGACACGGCCACATCCCACAGGAGGAACCGACACAGAACCCAGCCCACGTTCAATTCTCGCCCTCCCGATGCAACGCGTGCCAAGACCTTATCCGGGAGTTTTCAAAACACCACCCACACTTCCCTGCTCCGAGACTGCAAAAAGAAACTGAAGTTACACCCGTAACAAGTAAGAACTTGACCAGAATTTTGCCGCGTGTTTTGCAGCCCTCGCTCAGATCACACCGATGTTTGTATTCATCTTTACCCCCCAGGCAATCGAGTAGGGGCACCTTTGTCACCATAACGAAGTGAGGCAGGGAAACACCTTAACAGCACAACACCGTGAGGCAGGGAAACACCTTAACAGAACAACACCGTGAGGCAGGGAAGCCACCTTAACAGCACAACACCTTAACAGCACAACACCGTGAGGCAGGGAAGCACCTTAACAGCACAACACCACATAGCAAGACTCACTAACTGCAAGAACTTTTAGATCTGGTGGCTGTAAGAGCTGTCCCTTCTCTCCAGCAGCTCTCTGCACATCAGCTACCAAACCAACATCAAAATGCTGCTGTGGAGGGGACAGCGCAGCCGGGGACAGCGCGTGGAGCGAGCCAGATTGCGTATCAACGTCAAAACACAGAACCACCACCCATTCTAGGAAGAGGAAATGGCACTGCTCGTACTATTTACCAACTAATTGTTAGCTGACATCTGCCAAACTGAAGAGCAAACAACAGATTTCTCACACCGGTAACAAACTGCACCCCGCGCTGCTTTTATCTGTTACTAAAATGAGGTTCAGCCTT
Organism: Megaceryle maxima; assembly: GCA_024605025.1. NCBI lineage: Eukaryota > Metazoa > Chordata > Aves > Coraciiformes > Cerylidae > Megaceryle > Megaceryle maxima. The sequence goes on along the minus strand of JANHGN010023934.1, from coordinate 5,130 downwards.
TTTCTGAGTGCCAAGCAGAACTTCTCTGGCGATACCTTGGCAAAGCTATCCCACCGATGGGGTGTTAGAGACCAGAGATTCAAAAGCTCCCGTCTCCTCCAGGCTGAGATCTCCCCGTGCTGTACCCTCCTCACAGCTGTGCCAGCTCCACTCCCTCCCACCAGCACTAACTTAAGAGGGTGGGTTATCCGTGTGCTTTGTTTTGTTACCTGACAAAAGTTGTGGATTAATGAGCTTCAGAACACTCTACCTACACTGGATTTAGGAGTTATCAGTAAAAGAAAACAGTTTTGATTTGTTGTTTTAAAGTAATTCCTTTCTGGAGCCCCCTTGTGTGCAACTGACCGCACCAGGAGCCTTTGCTTCCTACAACTTGTGACCTGCCTCATGATCCTCCCACACGGGCTGCAGAAGCTAGGGGTTATTGCTTCACCCAACAGTCTTAAAACACCAGAGGTGGTTCTCCTCCCACAGAGCTGACGATATCAAGAGCTTCTTCCTTTGCTGTCAGCCCGGGGTAACACACCCAGGGCTTCCCACCCTCCTTCCTTTACAAAGCCCTGCACTGGTTTGTTCGTTTCCCGGCTGTCACCCGGCACGGCGGCACCGGGGCCGCTCTACAGTGGGAGGACAGCCCCGGAGCCACTGAAGAAACAACACAACGATGAGTCCTGAATGCAGGGAAATCTCAACATCTAAACCTAAGGAAGCACTACTTTGTAAACATCCTTCCCAAGCCCTAATGCAAATACCCCAGTCTTCAAAATACCAGCAGCAGCCTCCAGAGAGTCGTTCCCATCCCTCCTGGGCACAGCAACATCCCCTCAAACCACAAGCGAGCGTCATTTTCAGTGACACGCGTTGATCTCGCAGGAAAGCACTGCAGAGTAAACCCTTCTTGCTACAACAGCGATTACTCAATTACAGTATCAGCCTCCTGCGAGCCGCAGAACGTAGCTTCCAAACACGACCCGCAACAGGTACCGCGCCGATAGGACGCTGGAGCTCAACCAACAGATAAAGAAACAATTTCATTATTTCAAGGCTTATAGGAAATGGATATTTTAGAGCAGCTGGGAAACAGCTTGAAATCAACAATACCTTCAAAACTGCAACTGAATTTCCAAGTAAGAGAAAAGAGTTTGTTCTCTAGAAGTGAGGAGCCGGCGTTTGGCACTCGCCCTTTCCCACGGCTGGAGGATCTTCTGAGCGAGCAGGAAAACAGGACTGTTTACAGACTCCACACACAGACACTCTGAGCAAATATTTTCCCACTGCCCATGAAGAATCGCAATTCAAAGTATCGGAAAAAAAAGGTAAATGACATAAAAAAACCCCCAAGCAGGACAAGATAAGGTAGGCCAGCCTAACAGAGCTCTTACAGTGCTCTTTTGTACGCTAACACCAAGTTCGTTTCATTTCCCATCCCAAGCTTCTGAGCTTGACTGAGCGTAACTCGGAAAAAATCAGTTATACCTTCAACAGTCATGGAAAGTTTCAAATCCTCGGGGTTCACATTTTTCACCAACAACTGCACTTATCTAGAGCCATTTTTAACGTGATGATTTTGTATCTTCACTCTCAGAAAACAAAGATACTTAAGGTCTCAAATCCTGCTTTTCTTGCTGCAGCAGACTAAGAAATAACTGACCCTTTAGGTCAGCAAACAATTCTGAGGGATGCTGATCTCATCTGATGAAAGTTTTCTTCATTCTTTGCAGGTCTGCACAAATCCAGCACCACGGGAGCACCCGGCTATAACCCTACACCCACCCCTACCCACCGCACTATCGCTCAGTCAGAAGAGCCCAGAAAAGTGAGAAGAGACCCAATAACCGTGCAACGCATCACAGAAGTTTCCTAAACCTCAGCAGCACCCACCACTGATCCTCACCAAAGAGCTCAAGGTAAACTGAAGGATTGTCCCCAAAGCACAAATGACACAGAGCTTGGGGACACGGACCACAACTCGCCGTAGGCAGCGCAGAACCGACGGCACCTTCCCTGACCCACTGAGACCCGTGGGGCTCTCAGAACTTTCTGCCCAGTGCCACCAGCTGACTCACCCTGCCGGGGCCTGCACCAGCACCAGTTAACCCAGGGCTGGCTGTCACCGCCGCGGTCAGCTGACACAACATCTACTGGCAAGAAGGGCACCAGGCACGTATTTGAAAGGGTTTCCACAAAACCTTCCTGAATTAATTGTACCCTTTTCTGTTGAGAGCCACCACCCTGCCTGAAGCAGCTGGGTTAGAGACAAGGCATTTTACGTAGCTGGAAAGTATCTGCTGTGGGAACAAAGTGTCCTACTGGCTCACTGACTGAGCTCAGAAAGCAGTAATCTGAGTCAGTCTGCTGTGCCCGGTGAATAGTGTCAGTGCCTCATCACCCTGCGCTGGCCTTTCTATCAACAGTCTCGAAAGCAGAAGTTCTAGGCCACAAGTCAGCTCCTGTCCACACAGACCTAAATCAGAGCCTCAAAGATCTGTTCCTATCCTATACCCCTCGCTACCCGAGTCACCACATGGGTGTTTACTGCCATTTCCTGCACCACTTCACTCCAGCGTGCACCTGTGACCTGCACTGCTGCTGGTCATCGCCAGTGTCTAACGCACACGAGCGGCGACTCTCCACCCGTGTCCCCTGTCACACGTGGGTCACAAACAGCCATCTGCCTGAAAAAAAACCCTGACCAACCCGGCCTGTTCAAGGGCTGCAGTTGGCTTCTCCCCTGTTTCCACTCCTCTCAAAACCTTACAAATGCCCCGCTGGAACTTCGTGAAACATTTCAACTTGGCTGCCACTGCCGTTCGACACCGAAGCCCGAGAGAGAGCCGAGTACACCCGCACTCAGGAGTCACCCAGAGAGCCACCTCTCCCAACTACCGCTGCCTCCCACGCCGTGCCAATTCTATCCACTGCGGGAAGAAATAAAACCATTATTCTTATTGCTTCCTGCATCCAGTACTTGCATTCTGCTTCGTCCCATTTTGTTCTGGACAGCCTTAAGAAATCAGGCACAGAAAGTTATTTACACAGGTGAAGACAATGCCAAGGTTTTCACCAGCACGTAAAAGCACCGGCAGAAAAACTGTAGTCTGTGGATTTCTACTGACTTCAGCTGGACGGCACAGCCTCTGCTGGCAGACACCACAGTGAATCAGAGCCTCCTGAGAAACTCTAACGTGTGTGGCGAGGCTGGCCGCGGCCCTGGTACCTTTCCAGAGGTGGTTTGGTTTGGTTTTGGTTTTAAATGTCAGAAGAAATAGTCATGTCTGTAATACGGTCTTGATAAGGCCATTTGTAACAAGTTTCCCACGGTGACACGAAAAGAAACAACTCAGACAGCAGCCAAGCAAAGAGCTGTGCGTTAAGAAGAGAAAAAGAGTCAAAAAGAGAAAAGGGGTTTGTCTTAAAATAAGCTTTGCGTACTCGCTTGTTCTCAGATCCCTGGGATTCCACTAGGAAATGTGGAGGAAACATCTTTTTTTCCTTCGGCGAAAGTCACAGGTTGATAGCCACGGGAAACCAGAAGCCAGATCTTTGGCAATAGCAAACGCTGTAGAAGTTGTGATGTGATTTCACATATCAAAACCAGAGTCAAAACTGCAAATACCTCACGTGAGCCACTTCAAACTCGGGCAAGCTCGCTGAACTGAAAAACGCAGGAGATGGTTATAGTAAAAGGAAACAGAGTCTTTGATCATTGTCCTCTACTCTTACTCTGGTACTTCATAAAGCACACACTCACTTTTTAGAGCAGTTCACTTTTTTTCAAGCAGTTCATTAATTTAGGTTTGTTTGTTTGTTTTTTTTCTTAATCCAACTGCTGAAACATTCTCTGTGTATCTCTACAAGAAGCCACTGGAAAACCTAAACACTCATCAAAACAGACTACAATTTTTCCTTCGGCTATGATTACAGGCCACTTTACACCGCCTTTGGGGTTGGTTGGTATATATAGAACCATGTGAACATTATATTTTTCTTTTTACCACAAACAGAAAACCTGAAATCTGTACTGGAATTGCCAAGTGCATTGACAGTCAAAAGGAAGCAGAGGGAGACACGGCACGAAGTGGAGTAAAATGCAACAGCACCGTAAAAAAACCCGACACACACACAAAAACCCCACAAAACAAACCGAAACGACGAATCCTTCCCTCGGAACTCACAGTTCTTAAGCGCTCGCCATGGAAGCCTTTTGATCTGAAAGTTGACAAGTACGCGGCCGGCTCACGCCGACGGCCTCGCACCAGGGCAGAGGAGCGCGGGGCCGGCTCCCACCCCAAGTTTCTCCCCACCAGAAAGTCCGGGTCTCGCCGAGACCGGCTCCCCCCCCGTCGGGCCCGCTCAGCCCCTCCGAAGCCCAGGCGCTCGCCACAGTTACCCGCTGCAGAACCGCCGGCCGGCAGAGCGGGGAATGCGGAGGCGCCGGGGGCCGAAGGGACGAGAGCCGGTGGGACAAGCGAGAGGGTCCCCCTGCGCCTCACGGAGCCCTGCCCGGCCCGGCCCCCGCGGTCCCGCTCCACGCCTCACGGGGCCGCCACCCGGCCCGGCCCGGCCCTGCCCGCGGGGTCGTCCCGACTCGGGACGGCCCAAGGCCCACCGCCCCCTCGCCTCCCGCCCTCCCTCCGCGGGGGCGGCCCCGGGGGCAGCGCGGCCGCCGCAGAGCCGGCAGCAAACATGGCGGCCGCGGCCCCTTTAAGCCCGGGCGGGCCGGTACCGCCGCTGCCGCCCCCGCCAGCGCGGCCGCCCGCGGCCCTCACCTTCAGTCTGTTCCATTCTAACTGCCCCCGCCGCGTCCGCCAGCCCAGCGGAGACAAAGGCCGGCGGCGGGGGCGGCGGCAGGAGCGGCGGCGGCGGGGCCTCCCCGCCTCCTCCCGCAGCAGCAGCAGCACCAGCAGGCCGCGATGAAGCCCCGGCCTCGATTTCCGCGCCCCCGCCGCTGAGCTCCGGGCTCCGCCCCGGGAGGCCGCCCGCCCCCCCCACCGCCCGCTCCCGGCCGGTGGTGCGGCCAAGGGGAGGCGCTCGGCGGGAGCGCGGGCGACCGCTGGCGGCGGGGGAAGGCGGCGCTCCGTGCCCGCTCTGCCCGGCTCCCGGCCCCGCTGGCGCGCCCTCCGCCCCCGC
>JANHGN010023932.1:0-14852 GCA_024605025.1 Megaceryle maxima | reverse complement strand
CACCGCTGGAATCTCTCCAGACAAGGAGACTCCACAGCCTCTCTGGGCAGCCTGGCACAGGCTCCCACACCCTCACAGGAAATTGTGGTTGCTGAGGGGCATGGCAGAGGGATTGAGCAGCAGGCCAGGGTCAAATCTGCGCATCACCTGGAAAGTCACAGCTGGCTGTCGGCCGTGGGTGCTGGTGCACACACCACTCTGCAGACATCTGCCAGCTGCGAATCCATGTTTTTCCATAAATTCTGTGAAAAGAATCAGAGGAGTCCAAAGAACCTTGAGCTCATTCTTACACTTCCATGAAGATTTGTGCTTTTGGGAAGCAAGCAGAGACCAGCTGCAGAAGAGGGAGGGAGCAGTGACTGTGCTGGTTTTCTTCAGGCCTCTCTGCTGTCTCGCACTCTGTCTTTGGCAACAGGGGTGAAAAATGCCCACTCTTGCACCACGGTTGTGTTCAGATTTCACAAAGTATGGGAGAAACTGCCCAGGTGTTGTCTCTTTGCAGCAGAACTGGGAGTATCTTGACATCCCTGGGTCCGCTTTCACATCAAAACCGTCCCACCCTGCATCTGGTCAGGAGCAGGTTGTTCTTCTGGTGTCGACTCTGTTATTGTGGACTCTTGCCCCAGCAGCTGACCCAGCATTGGGTCTGTCATGGAGGCATCAGGCTTCCAGTGTGGCATGATGTCTTCCTCACTGGGTGGAGGTCTCAACAGCAAGCAACTGCCCTTCTTGGTGAACTTTTCCAGCAGGAGTAGGGAAGTGATCATGCCCCTCTACTCAGCACTGGTGAGGTCCCAGCTTGAGCACTGGGTTTAGTTTTGGGCAGCACATTATAAAGAAGACATTGAGGTGGTGGAGCAAGTTCAGGGAAAGGCAACCAGGCTGGTAAAGTGTCTGGAGAAAAATGTCTTACGAAGAGTGGCTGAAGAAGCTGGGGTGTATTTAGCCTGGAGAAGAGGAGGCTGAGAGGAGACCTTCTCATTCTCTACAACTCCATGAAAGGAGGTTGTAGTGAGGTGGGTGTTGATTTCTTCTCCCAGGTGAGTAGTGCTAGGACAACCAGAAATGGGCTAAAGTAGTGCCAGAGGAGATTTAGGTTGGATATTAGAAAATTTTTTTTTACTGGGAGAGTGGTGAGGCCTTGGAACAGGCTGCCCAGGGAGGGGAGTGGAATCACCATCCCTGGAGGGGTTCAAAAAGCACCCAGATGTGGCACCTCAGGACATGGTTTAGTGATCCTGATAATGTTTAGTAGACGGTTGGAGTTGATAATCTTGAAGGTCTTTTCCAACCTTAATGATTCTACAATTCTCTGTGGGTGCAGCATCAGCATTAGGGAGTTTCAGAAACCTCTTCAGCAGAGAGTTTCCTCTGGACTTCTTGGACAGGCCTCTAGCAGAGGAGACGAGTTTACCTGAGACACCCCATGCTTCAAACCTCGTGCTGGCAATGGAAGGTGCAGTGACGCTTCTGCCATGGTTGCTGTGCGTGCTGAGGAGCACTGTCCCTCTGCAGTGATGACTCGAAGACTATCATTTTACTGCCGCTTTAACTGCAAGTTTCAGCCTATCCATGGTGCAGGGAGGAGATAATGCTCAGAGGTTCTTGCTTTTAATTTTTCCACAGGATCTGGCTACATGCTACATAAACCTGCAGGCTAGGGTTAGTTATAAAAGAGAAAAAAGGCAAATCAGACCAGCAGAAATAGGTCTAAGGCCCTACCACAGACTACTGTTAGGGTAGCTGCTGACCAGGAGTTGTGTGGGCATGCTGTTCTTTGATCAGTTGCAGAGCCATAGACTTGGAGGCTAAAACGCTGAAGTGGCACCAAATAAGCAATTCAAGCCAGTCACAGCACCCGCTCCTGTGGCCAGTGGATAGGCATTTGGACTATGAAATATCTGTGTTTCACGCCGGTGGATGCGCAGAGCGAGGGATGGGAGGCATCGGTGACACTGTGCTTTGTACCCAGCTTGGCTCTGTCCTGAACCTCTGATGGAGTCCCAGCCTCGGGTCCCTGCTGGCACCCTTTTCCCTCACCTCTTCCCTTCCCTGTTTTTTTCATCCCTTTCTTACCCCTCCTCTGGTTCCAGCCAGAGGATCATACTGATCCTGGCCCGGAGGGTGGTTTGCAGTGTTGCACCAAGCAGACAGATGAAGTGATGCCTTAAAAGGCTCTGTGGCACAGAGTTCCCGGGGGCTGTAACCTGCAGGTCCTTCTGCAGGGAGATTGCCAGAGGTGGGACCAGCCAGAGGCAGCCACAGATGCTGGAGGTCTGGCCCAACACAGCTCCACTGCATCGGAAGCCTGGTCAGGGCCTCCACAGTGGTCCCCATCCCCCTGCTCTGAGTCTCGCTGGTCCGGCGCACCCCAGCCCAGGGTGTTTGCCGCTCTCTGCCCCACTCATCTTCCTGTTCCTGGAGTCCAGGCACTGGGATACCCTCTGGGAATGCCGCCTTCCGCTCGCTGGAAGAGGAGGCTGGGGTTGGCAGCTCCATATCCCAGTGTCCAGCTCTGTCACCGCAAGGGGCATTCTCTGTGTGCCCGTCACGTCTCCCACTTGGGCAGGCTGGAGGGCGAGAGGCCGCTGCCTGGGGACAGAGCATGACAGGTGTCTGGCTGCAGCAAAATCACACTTTCTGTTGAGGAAAGCCAAGTCCTGAGATCTCCCAGGAAAAACTGAACAGCTTCAAACCGGTGGAGTTAAGGACTTGGAGATGAATTCGTTAACTCCCACAGTCAGATCGTCTTGTTGCAGACTCGGGGGTGCCAGACCCTTCAAATCCTGTTCTCAAAGTTCTGACGACAGGCATGCCTTATTTTATAAACTGAATTACAGCGTGGAGGGCGAGGTGGAACCCGTAACAAAACTCATGGCTGCACAACTCGGTTACGGTGGGCCTTGTTAAAATGTCACTGGTGATGTGGTTTTGCATTGATTTGGTTTTGTGATACCATTTTTTTAGTCTATATGAGTAGTATTACAGTAATCGTTTCTGTAGTTTGCATTTCTTTAGCTGCACGTGCTTTTCTGAGTGTGCAAGGTAAGAGGGCTATGCTGTAATAACATGTAGCTGTAGCTTGTTTTCTTACTCTTGTTTTGCAGTTTGAACCTGACAAGGGGGTGTTTTTCTTCCGCAGTTTTTCTCCTATGCTCCTGTTTTTACCGATGCCAACACCTTCTGGAGATCAGACAAGTGACTGTAACCTTGACACTTGTCTGAAAATAATTTTACTTATTTTTACTAAAAACAGCATTACTGGGATTTTACAACCCCTTGCTCTCACAGCAGCAGAGTTCTGTCTTCTGCGTGTGCGATGTTCAGAATTGATGATTTTTACTCTTTGCGGTTTGTTTCCTGAATTGCTGTGAAACTATTGTAAACCCCCATGGTTTTTGGTAAATGCAATTCTTCAGCTGGAATGACGTTACTTCTGCTGTTGGTCAGAAAGTTGCAGCTTTACAACCTGATGCCTTAAAAACCCGCTCAGGAGGCACCAGTGGAGCTTTGTGGCTTCACAGATTTACATTAGTTTCCATGTTATTTATAGGGGATCGGGAGAAGTCATTCATCCATTGCAAAAAAGCTGTTTCTGAAACTCCAGCTTCCTCTGTGTTGAGCCACCACAACAGACAAAGATACTTTTTTCCTTTCCAGACAATAGTGCTTTGCACAGCCTTCGCCGTTCCCCAGCATCCCGGCAGGAAGGGAGAAGTCAGATTTTCCATCGGGAAGGCTGCAGCCGGCCGGGCCAGGACTGCTGGCGGCCGCTCTGCCGGCGCTGGCTGGCGGCTGGCTGGGCGACGGGGCTGCCCGCGGGCAAGTGCCTCCCCCATCTTGCCAGCCCCGGGCCTCGCTGCCTGATGCCTTCTCCCAGTTGCCAGGGAAGGCGCAGCAGGGGGGGAGTCTGGGTCTTTGTTCGCTGCCTTTTTTCCTTCTTTCTGCCGTGTAAAGTGCTGGTGAAAACCCAGTGGAGATAAAAAGGAGACGCGCGTGGGTGAGGAAATTGCCAACATCTCCAGGGAGGTGGATCCCCGGGACAGGCAGAACACGCTGTGTGTAAGAGCCGTGAGAAAGGGGTTTTCATTAACTTTTTTATCCAAAGTAACGAAATGCTTCTGTGTAGTGTAAATGGCGTTACGAAAATGTAAAGTTCATTAACAAGCTCTGTATTTTTTTATCCACTTGAATGTAATTTAGAGATTATATACTGTAATACGATTTAAAACGTTATGCTGTTTAATCTTTATGGTTTTACAAACATGTTAAGTACAGTTGGCAGAACCTACCCCTTGCCTTTGGTGTAAGGGTGCCCCAGCATAGGAAAGCAAGCCACACATGCTTATCTACAGAACTTCTGTTTCTCTTACTGACATTAACAGAATTTGAGAAGCCTCCATAGGCGCTGTACACCACAGACCTGATGAACACACCATCTTACTTTCACGGATAACAAAGTCCTGGCTTGAGGGAAGTTAGTATCCGACGTGGAGGGTGTTTGCACCCTCATGTCAGCGAGATGCTGCGCCTGGGGATGTGTTTTACAAAGAGACTGAGAAGGTGCCCTGTTAGCTGGGGCAAAGACGGTATTTCTCCTGAAAGAGAGGAGTAAAAATTCTTTACCGCCGTGCAGTGTAGGAAGCTCTGGACTAAATGGTCTGGGAACAGGTAATTTCTTGGTACAGTCTGGAGGCACAGGCAAGATGGAAGAAATTTGAGGCTGACCAGCAAGAGCGGAGGCTGCTGTGCCAGATGCTGTAGTTCACACTTCTTAATGAGTATTAAAGTGAAGCTGTCCTTCCTCAGCACAAAACACTTCTAGTCATTTCTTTATGCTTTTGGGATCTCTAAAGTACATCTTTTTAGTTCACTTTCTAAAATACATCTTTTTAGTTCACTTTGTAACCCTTAAAATATTGCATAAAGGTAAGACTCCACAGGGTTTTATATTGCCTGGATTCAGAACCTCGTCTGCCTCTTCCTGGTGAGGGGGAAGGAAAAAAAGAAAGAAAAAAAAAAGGCACTTGCTGGTAGACTGAATTTTGGGGAACCCTGTCTCCCTGTCTGCCTTGGTTTTGTCTCAATGCAGAGAGAGCTCTGCTCTTCTGCCCTGTCCCAAGCAGCTGGTCAGAGGTTCCCAACACAGACAGATGATCTTGCCATGTATTCTTTGTCCTGAACAAAACACTGCTTATGGTTATTTGCTTTGTGATGAGTTGCAGTCACTGGGAGTAATTAAAAGAGACACGGTGATGTTTCATCTGTGGCTGTCGTGTTGAGTACAAACCATCTTCTTTGGGAAGAGGAAAACCGACCACACTCTTCCAGCAGCTGCTTCGTTGTTAGAAATTTTGATCAGTGTGTTAGAGAGGAGGATTGTAAGAAAATGTGCCGAGCTTGGCGTTGCGCACAGCCTTTTAGTGACACGCCTTCACCTGGGGCCAGTCGCGTGCTGGGCTGAGTCTCACTTGTGTGCGAGCTCACCGTTAAACTGTCAGGGTTACAGCAACAATGTAGAGAGACAACTTGTATCCACATTTCTCCTGTTGCTGTATTTTCACAATCATTAATCGGGCATTGCCCCCTCAAAGGGTGTGATTTTACACCAATTTCGAGACACAGTGCTGTTTTTCCCCTCGTTTAAGTCTACACTGAACAGTCACGGAAACGCATCTGGCCTGCTGAAATGTGGGGTATTTTTGAGAGAGGGATAACAATTTAGGTGTAGGTGACAAGGTGTGCCTTGTTGAATACAAAACATGGTTAAATACAAAACAGGCAGTACTGGCATTAAGAGCTTAGCCCATGCCGGGGACAGGCGTCTGCCCTTCACAGGCAGAGAGCAGCAGAACAAGCCTTGTCTGTTCAGCCTTTTTGTGAAGTGGCAGGAACTGGGGAACTTTAGAAGCTGGGGGTAACTTTTCCTGTTCTTCCACCCAGGATCGTTTACAGCTCATCCACTTTTTCTTTTTTCTTTTTTTTTTCTTTTTTTTCTTTTTTTTTTTTTTTTTTGGTAAAAAAAAGCAATATGTGAAGCATTTATCAAAAGCACCACGTAACCATCCAGAAATGTGGGTACCCGCCTTGCAAAAATCAAAGTCAGACCCATTTCTGTGCTAAAACACATGGCCCAGGGCGCTCACGTCAGCAGTGATGGGAGAGGAGTGCCCTGGCTGCCTCCCCTTCATCCCGCGGCACAGAGCTCGCGCCAGCCTTGTGTCGCAGCGCGCTGAGAAAAGAGCCGCCGGGCTCCCCAGCACGAGTTTGGCCAGGGGGTGGCCCGAGCCCTGGGATGGCCACGTCCGGCAGCTCCCTGCCTGCACCACCAGCGCAGCCTCCGCACCAGCCCGCATGGTGACTCCTTCTCCTCTTCCTCCTGTCCTTCTCCCCCTCCTCCTCTGCACCGTGCGGTTCTCAGCCAGGTCCTTTGATCGCTCCGAAGGGTCAGGCAGGCTGAGGCTGAGCTCCCCGCATCAGGGGAAAGCTGCTTGGAGAAAGACATCCAGAAATAAAACTGGCGTGCGAACAGTGCGGCTTCAACAAAGATATCCGTTTGTCAGTCCACGTCACCCCGTAAACCTACCAAAACTGTCCTTTTCTTCCTCCTGTTTCCCCCATGGCTGTTCTTTCTTTCTCACACAAAACCTCAACTTTTTAGCGTTTGAGTTATGTCTTAGAATGGGTCTTTTCTTTGCGTAAAATAAGCTTTGGGTGTTTATTTGGTTGTTCACTGAAACTGTGTGGAGAGCAGTAATTGTGTTGTACTGAGGAATTAATCCATTTAGTCATGGGAAGCACTACTTAGCCTTTTTTTCTTTTCCCTTTTTTCCAGTGCAAGAGGCAATTTTAAGGAATCACAAATTAAATTCATAAATTAAATTGTAATAATTGTTTCGATAAACTTGTTCTCATTTGGGGGACAAAGCTAGCCCCTTCTATAGTATTAATTTATCTCTTTTACAGAAAGCAAAATTACTTCTGAAAACTATATTTTTGTGCTTCTATTCATTTTATTCTTCATCTTTTAAACAATCATTTTGTAAAACAGATCCCTCAAACTATTTGATGAAGACTGCTAAGCCAGATTAGGAAATCTTAATGTTTAAGCATGTAATTGTCTACACAGAGCCCTCGACTGGTAAAATAGCGTGTGTCGCTTGCTGTGTCTATTGTGTGTTGCCTTTCACTCGTGTTAAACCAGTCATGCTTCGGCTTTTTTGTTGTTTTGGGGGGTTTTTTTTAACCTCCCTGAACATGTTCTGGATCTCACTGTACAGTGCTTCTGTCTCCGTTAGAAACACAGCAGGGAACCATCTGTTTACTGGCTGTTAAAACCCCTTCCAGCAAAATTTCAATGCGTCTTCATTGGCCCTAGGAGCGTCCTAGGGAAAGCATTAAAAGCTGTGGACAGTGGTGGACCCGGCTGGCCAAAGCACAGCCCTGAGAGCAGCCAGTCCCCAGAGGAGCCATCGGTGCCATGGGGTGAGGAGGGGGACCGGTGCTGCCTTGTGCAGAGCAGAGCTGGGGAGACACCAGGGCTCTGGTGTTGGGGTCCTTAGCTGAAGACAAAGACCAAGGGCCTGAGGCCGATCTTCCTGAACATGTCTACTGCCTGTCCTTGGAAGAACAAATCAGGCATTTTAGGGAGAGCACGCTCAGTACTCCGTCAAGTGGAGGACTCCCTACACTCGCTTGTGGGTACCGTTGGAGAGCAGTGCGTCCAAGGGGACCTGACCTGGCACAGCTTCTGTCCTTCACAAAAACCCATGCTGCCCGTCGTTCGTGGGCCACCCTTGGCAGCACGGCGGTACGGGGCTGGGTTGTCTCAGCAGTGTCTCCTGGCAGCGTGTGCTCTCTGTTAAATGCCCACCAGCAAACCATGTGCTCTTTGCTCTCTTCTTCTGTACACCTGTTCCTTCCTGATGACTGGAGAGGCTTTTCACACCCCTAGGAATTGTGCAATGAGAGCTGGAGGTCATAACCAACCTTACTTGCTCTGCATAACACTGATGCACAGTGGAATGTACCTTTCATCCTTGTGGCCTTTCACTTGCACCTTTATATTTCACTATTTTAGGAAAACATTTGAAGGAACAGAAAATACTTTAGAAATTGCAGCACTTGAAGTGCTCAGAGGTGATCAAAGTGCAGCAGGTTTTGGATGCTGAAGTGTCTGGTGCTGAAACCTGACAGCCAGCTCTTCGGTTTTTGCCTGCATTCCTTTTCTTCTTCTGAAACGGTGCACAAGTAGAAGGAAGTTGTTGAAAATACACCAGTGAATGTGTTTATCAGCTAGTGCAACAGGTTAATGGTTGGACTTGATGATCTTAAAGGTCTCTTGCAACCAGAACCATTCTGCGATTCCCTGATTCTACAAAGCTGATGGAGTCAGCAGTTTTCCTGCAACATCCCGTTCCTCAGGAGCGGTGAGTTTAAAACCGGTGTGTTGGGGCTGGACCCAAGCAGGGAGAGGCCGGGGAGCTGCAGCTGGATGTCTTGGTGGCTCTTCTCCTATACCATGATCATTGATGGCACAAGAGAACTTCAGCTAAGTTTTTGGTATCTTCTTGTCAAGTACAGTATGTTTGTTATAGTGATTCAAAAGCAGTTCACCTTTTTTAGCCATACTTGTGCATTAAAAGCGTGTTAAACTCGGCATGTGAAGAGACTGTGTGGCAAGAATAGAACAGGTCAAAAGGCAGGGCATACGGGGTTGGTTGTTACAAGAATATAGTTATTTCTGTTATTAACAAAGATAACTGTGCACATCGGTATTTCTTGGAGCTGAAATCTGAATTTTAGGTATTTAAAATTGCATATGCATTTATGCTTTTGGGTGTTGTCATTATACAAAGCTGAAATTTGCGAATGCATTCCAACAGGATATGTGTGATGCTTTATGGGAATCCCAAATACTTCCTAGTTGCTGTTATTAAATTAGGCCTCAAATAGAGAGAGTGGGAGGGCAATGAAGGGACCGTCTGAAATCCTTTGAATGTAGAGAAAAGGATTATTTTAAAATTTCTGTTGTCTCTTTGGTGCAAGAGCCTGGGCAGCATGCAGTGAAAGTCGTGTTTGAAACAGTCCTTCTTCAGGCTCCATGTCATTAAGCTCTGTAACCTCATGCCAGATGGTGCTCTGTGGTCTCAGAAGACTCACGAGGAGCTGCCGGCCGTGAGGGTGGACAGGAGAGATTTCGGTGTCCTTGTGTTTCTCCCTGGGTGCCGGCTCCCAGGAGCAGGTCACGAATAATTGGTCCTGGCTCCTACAGCTCTGTTTGTGTGCCAGTAACATGCAAGGTTGGACTTGACCTTAAAGATCTCTTCCAACCAAAGCAATTCTGTGATTCTGAGATGCCCCAAAGGCAGCAGGTAGCCCCAGCCCTTTGTAGGTAGAACTGAAAAGGCTGTTAACTGTGATTCTCCAGATGTTACTGTTCCGTGATCGGGCCCCTTTGCACTGTGAAGAGAGATGGGTGTATTTGGAAATGGGTGTTTCAGTTCATACTGCTGTGGGCATCTGAGCTCCACACAGGCTTGCAGTCCAGTGCCGCAGTCCAGTGAGACAGATCATGGGAGATGGTGAGGCTGATGAATGACCTGTAGGCAGGGGAAGATTGTCTCCAGAAGGTGGGCAAGAGCAGGTTGTGCTCTGTGGGGACAGCTCCGAGGCATGGCCAGGGGTGCTGGGTTCAGGGACTGCCCCATCCCAGCTGGAGGGTCCTGTCCTGTGACTAACCCCCACATGTGTTATGGCTGATCATGGCTCTGGGGCCCCCTTGGAAGAAGCAGGAATTGGTCTTTTCTGCAGCAGGCCTGGGGCTCCCATGTCCCAAACCACCTCTGTTGAAGAGGTTGGAGTTCTTCCCAAACCAGTTTGTCCTAGGGACTTCGTCACCACACCGGAGTCTCGCTGGGACTCTGGGAAGGTTTCGCATGCCTGATGGCTGTGTTGAAGTGTAACGCTTGCAGTTTTTCCCAGCATGCTCCTCTGCTTCTTAGTCCAGAGGAGAAGAGGTTGGTCACTTCCTCCACATCCAAGAGTGGGTTTGATATTGTAGCAGATGGAGCAGGAGGTTCTTGTGCTGTTGCTGGTTGGCCAGTCCTGGTGATGCAGCTGCATGAAGCCATGTCCTGGTGGCCATGAAGAGCTGCTTGAGCATGGGCTGTGAGAGAATGAAGGGGGTTCAGGCACCCTGTTGACATCTTGGTTGCCTGCTGGCTACAGCAGTTTCTCTCCCTCTTTCCTAAGACATCTGCTGATGTATGTTTCAGTTGCATGCCTCTCCTTGACTTGGTGGATACTGGACCTGCACAGCAACAGCAGGGATGCCTTCCAGATGGTTGCAGCAATCTAACAAGTTCTGGCTTAGTACAAAATGGGCTGTGGTCTCTCGGGGTGACAGTACAGGTTGGCCAGATGCTCTTGTTTGGTCACTTTTCTGGACAAAGCACGGTACCTGTGCTTCGGGTAGGAAAAAGGTAGATGTGGTGCTCTGATCTGCAGCTGTAATGTCCAAAAGCTGTAGCTTGTTCTAGAATAAAAAAAAAAAAAAAAAAAAAAAAAAAGTCTACAACTGATCTCATGTTTAGACTTGGCTTTATTTAAAGGTTTAATATGGATTTTGAAATGGAACATTTTCAATATGTTTTTGAAAAATACATATTGGAAATGTGAAAAACATGTTTTCAACACGGTTTTGAAATGCTTCAGTGTCATGTCTGGCTGGACAGTGCTGAGGTGGCACCTTTTCTGTGGTGGCGGGTGACTCAGTGCCACCTGCTGAAACATCTTGGCAGGAAATGTCCAGCTTGTACTGGAGGAATGTGTAGGGTGGTGGCAGGCTTTGTTTTTTATTTGTTTTAATTACTTTCTGCTGATCTGGCATGTTCTTGCTTCGGCTGATTTATCTTGGGGGCTTCACCATCCCATGTCCTGGCACTCACTCAGTACATGACATGGTGGATAGGGTGCTGGGCTGTCTTCTCTTGGCCAGGCTTTTGGCAAGAAAGGTTTGACCTGGTGATCCCTGAGGTTCCTTCCAGCCCAGGATTCTAGGATTCCGTGGTATCTCCAGCCAGCTTCAGGAAGACGGCAGCATGTTCAACAACGGGAACTCCTGACCCAGATTCGAAGGTGTCTCAGAATTGTGGAGAATGGCTGTAGGCTCTCTCCTGCTGCAAGAGAACGATTGTTCTTTGCTCCTGGGTTAGATCAGCAGTGGGGCCCCGGGGGCTGGCACATCCAGTCCGAGAGCTGCTCACCCCTCATGCGGAACAGGCCTCACTTTGCTTCCTCCAGCTGCCCCAAATGGGCGTCTTTGGCCTCAGTCTTGTTTTGGTGATGGCACTGGAAGGTGTTCAAGTAGAGCCACTCTAGGGCGAGGGAAGGGAGCAACATAACAAACCCTGCCTTCTCACCTCTGTAGCAATGTGGCGAGGCTGACCTCGTCACAAAACCGCAGTGTTCACTCAAAAGCCAATTTATTAAACTCTCAGAAGCCAAGGAGTCATCTGTGTTTTGAAGCATCAGCTTAGAAAGACAGACCCAGAGATAACACCAAAATTTTTCCCTTCTCCTCCTAGTTGTTTTGTTCCAAACCTTTGAAAATGTCTTTTTTCACCAGCAGTATTTCCTTTTGGAAATTAATTCTTTTAATGAGGTTTATTGATTGTTTTTAGGTACTGCCCTGTGATTTGCTTAAGAGAATTACAGAACAAGATGCAGCTGCAGCAGAAAATAAGTGAATTAAGGAAGAAAAGAGTACCTATAGAAGAAAATGCCAGAAATCTCTAGGCACAGGTTCTTTCTGCTGCCTGGCCCACACAACAGAGGACAATCTCCATTCTCGATTTGTTTGTCCTCAGGCTAGACCTTGGAGCAGGTGCAAGTGGTCTGCCAGCACCGCTGCATCCTCCTGGTGCCAGCAGGATTGCGATACGGGCACAGTTACGTGCACAGTGAGGCACCTCGGACAATCGCCTTGGATTCCTTACGTGATGGAAAGCTCTAGAACTTGCAGCACTTCGCACATTTTGGTTTACCTGGTTTGGACTTTTGAAGTTTTACTTTTCAGCAAATTCCAATAGGCGAGTGTACTGAAAACATTTGGTTATATTTTTGTTGCTGTCTCTGTGTTTTTACAGAGCCTTTGTACCAAACCGATTTGCCTTAACTCCTGTGATTTGGGGTTTTCTTTGGGGTAGGGCTGAAGGTCACAGAGCTGCAGTGAGCATCCATCCGATGGCACTTCTCTGCTGAGAAGGGAGGTCATTCTGCTATTTATTCTTCCATTTTCTCAAAAGACAGCAAACTGTAATTGAAACCAAGTTGCAGCAACTTGTTAAACACTTCAGGACCAGCACCCGTTTTATCCAGCGCTGATATTTAGGCTGCAGCTGCTGCAGATAAACGCGAGGCCCCAGATGGTGACTGTCTAATCCTCATGAGAATTCATGTCCTAGAGGCAGCTCTTATCTCTCCAGACCTGACATTGTCTGCAAGTCTACTATAAGGGGGAATAATATAAACATGCTATGCATGAGTTTCACTTCCTTGAATAACACAAAGACATAGGAAGTTAAGTTAAATGTTACAAGAATAGAGTTCACATTACCGAAAGTCTTTGCTAATTTTGTTACCCTAATAGGTAGCCGGTGGTTTGAGGGAAAAGGGCACACTCCAAACATCATATTGATAGCATTTTGCAGCTCAGAACTGCGGTATAGAGACCATTTTAAAGAACACGTTCGCATTTGTTTTGTCTTTGCTGCCTGTCACCGTTAGCTCATCTGGGTGACTTCAAAGATAACACTTCTCACTCTCGTCAGGGTGCGCAAGGAGGTGGTGGAAATGTTCTGGTTGTTCCGTTTCCCCACAGAAGTGGGTCCTGGTTTTATCTCTTAGGCGTTATCTCTGCTGTCCTGTGCCCACGCACCCACTTGGCTGTCCTTGCAGGTGTGGGGCTCCTGCCAGCACTGCGGGGGGTGTTTCAGCGCCTCCAGGCAGGCAGACGGGCTTCTGCCTCCGGACCTGAAACGTCTCCTGTCATTGCTCTATTTTAAAGTTTATCTTCATTATTATCACTTCTTTATTTAGGTTCATCTTAACTTTATTAAGTTACGTCACTGTTACATAGAAGGGAAAATCATGCCCCATCCTGTCCATTTCCTTCCACATATGCCTTTAGAAGCAGCCTGTGTTAGTGTTTAGGTGACCCCACCTTATTTTAAAGAGCAGCGTTAATCGGGTCCTGCGGGTGTTTCTGTTGTGTTCGCCTGTGACTTGACTTTCTCTTGTCAGGTCTAGGGTTTGTTCTGAACTCCGCAGCAGTTTTTAATGGTGTATTTATTCACCGCCTGGATAGGAGGAATTTGAAATAATTTCACAAGACCTACTTGCTTCAGAAGTTGAAAATTTCTCCCCTTCTCCTTCAGTGGCAACGTGTGCTTGTAAACAAAGGAGCTGATGAAAAGGAGAGAAAATTTCCAGAGCTGTAGAGCTTAAAGTCCAAGTGTGCTGCTCTGACCCTGCCTCAGGGGCAGCGAGCACGTAGTACTGACTCAAAAGCATCCAGTTTTAAAAAATAAAGGATAAAACAGGTTGCCAGAATGGTGTTTACGGGAACAGCTTATTTGAGGTAAGTAAGTTTGGGAAGAATTTTATAAGGGTAACTGAAGGAAATATTTCATTATTCCAGGAAGAGAAAATTTATGCTACTAGAAACCTCACATGGTTACCAGCCTTTCTTGAAAGGTGTATTACTGAACTTTCCTCTACCAAAACTGTGATAATGGTTTGGGTTTGTTTTGATTTGTTTTTTTCTGGAAAAGGAGGAATGGGAATATAGCAGAAAATACTACAGCCGGATTTATCATCAGGGTCTTGGTATCTATCAGACTGTTAAGCTTGCGCTGATTTTACGTGGCATCTAATGTATGCTGCGCTATATTGTTCCACTCCATACGTGAAACATTCCCGAGGCACTCAGCTTTCTAGTGTTTCATTCTGATTCTGTATGACTCTCTTTTCTTACCTAACATATTGCCCGTTGCTGAAAAATAGAACATCTCAGGTGGTTCTGCAAAAATGTACATCTAAGTTTCTCTAGCACTGCAAATGGAGTCATTTGGGGGATTTCTGCTTTGTTTAAAAGAAAGTGAACAAAAGTTTTAGACTTGTTGTTTGAAAACAAGCTAAAACCCTGGAACATTTTTTACCCTGTAAAAGAAGAGAAAAAAAGCCATGTGCTTAACTATTGACAGCTTTGGTCTAATTTTGGTCCAGCTGCACTCGGAACAGAGCATATGTGCTTTTTTTTCCAGATTTTAAATAACTGAGTCCCAGCCAATAGCATGTTGGTGAGAATGTACGTGTATTGAAAGTTGCATGAGTCAGACTTACTTCAGTTGAAAATGTTTCATGAGGAACTGCTTCATTTTATTTCTCTAGTTTAACTCTGGCAAAAACTGACAGTAGGCTTTAATGGTGTCTAGCAAGAGTGGTACCAGCAGGCTTTTAAACGCTGGTTTTCCTTTTGCGGAAGTTGTAATTAAACATAATTAAGCAGCAATTAGCCAATTCAGGGCAATGTCCCGAAGTTAAGATTTAATGATGTTTTATCTCGGTAGATAGCAGCACTGATGGCCTTCCTGGGAGAGCCACCATCCCTCTGCTCAGCCACTTTCTGCCAGAGCCCACTTAGCCTTGGAGCGGTCTCCAGAAGCAGGCACTGACTGACCTCGCAGTGCTGAGCAGGATGCCCACCTAAGCTAGTTCACATAAGCTATTCCAGGTTGAACTGGGTTGTTCTTAGGCTTTAATAAACATTCCCTTAATATTTTGCCTGT
>JANHGN010023927.1:0-18561 GCA_024605025.1 Megaceryle maxima | reverse complement strand
GAAGGAGAAAAAAGAAAAGAGAAAAAAAAAAAAAAAAAAAAAGGGCAAAAAAAAAAAAAAGAGTAACAAAATCAACAAGAAAGCTCTAAAGCAGAAGCAGTAAGAAGAGTAAAAGGTGAGAGGACAACATAAGTGAGCAAGATCGGATTGAGAACAGCAGGATAGGAAAATGGGTCAAATGAGGATGGTCACAGACTGAAAGGTTGGTGCAGCTCTTGCGTGGGGAAGTTATGAATGTCTGGGTTCTGAAAATATCTCTGCCCTAAAAAGCCTGTGGTGTGTAACCTTTGTGCCTTGCCTGAAGACATTGTCCATTCCCAGCCAGGTCTCCTCAAAGGCTCTCCTGGGGCTGGTTCAGTGCCCATCCCCAGAGCAGCCTTGCTGCAGGCCAACCCAAAAAAATAACCTCCAGAAAGATGCAAAAGCCCTGAAACCTCGGGAAAGGGGGCTGCGAAAACTCTCAAACCTGTGTAAAAGGGACAGAATTCTGAGGACAACGAGCTCTCCTGCCTGTAGGGTCAGAGCTGCGTGAGAAAGCAGCCCCCATCCCGTTGCGTGTTCTCACCTAACAACATGAGCTTTCATTCCAAATTCAGTAGGGGGAAAAAAAATTAAATTTTTGAAACTTCTTGTAGCATAGTAATTGTAACAGTCAGTCTGAAATATCACAACATAGCGTATTTCTAAGTGTGAAGCATTAGAACAGAAAATTAACTCTATGTAGTGTGATACTAAAATTAATAATAGATATCAAAATGATGGGAGGTGTTGAAGTGATCTCGCTGAGCACTTCCCCAGTGCAAATGTCATCGAAACCACCCTGCTCTTTCAGAATATTGCAATTTCCAGACAACAGCATTTATCAGTGAAAAAATTGCCTAGGAAGTGTTAACTCTTCCTCCTGGGATCTGTCAGAGGTTTCACACACCCGATTGCACTGCCTCTGCAGTCCCAGGTGGGCTCGGGGAGCAGGGGGTGGTGGGTTCTTCCTGGCAGCAGCTGCCAGATAATTTGTCAGTGGGATTAAATCGGGGGTGATGACTGGGGACAGGTAGAGGCTGCGACTGGGGCCAGTCCCAGAGTAGATGCAGCTACGTGGTAAAGCAGCACTTGCTTGGAAGTTACTTATGGATAGCATTTAAATTTGAATAGAATTCCATTTTCTAAGTGAACTTCTTCTACTGGGTGAACTAATGCAAAAAACTACTTCTCAAAGTTGCTAGAAGTCGGGGAGGGGGAGGTGTCCCAGCCCACTGCAGCGCTGGGGTTTGGGGTTCTTTGAGACCCCTGCAAGCCCCCTGCAGTCAGAGCAACGCTGCTGGTGTGGGGGGGTTGCACAGCGGGGAGGAGGGGGAAGTGCTGCCCTGCGGCACCTGGGTCTGTCTCTATCGGGTGGTTTATCCCTGAGAAACTTCAAACGTCGTCGTATCTGAGCTGGACTTGGTGACCACAGGGGTTAGGGACTGCGTGCTGTTTCTTGCGGTAAAACCTCTTTGGTGATTTTGATTGGAAGGTCCAGATAATTTTATTTTATATCCTCACTTCTCTCTCCTCCCTGTTTTTCTGCACACCAACCGTCTCCTCTTCCCGGGGATTTCCTGTTCCCTGCTTGCAGCACATTTGTTGTGAAAGAGGAAGAAGAGAGGAGGAAAACCGGATGGCTGATGGTTTGTGTGTCAATTATACATCAGAGGCTTTGCTGCTTCTTTAGAAGCTTCTAATAATAATAATTATAATTAGGGCACTGGGAGAGAAATGTGCTGAGATCAGGGAGAAAAGCAGGAAAGCCAGGCCAGAATTAATTAGCCCCTTTTATCTAAGAATCTCAAAGCATTTAGACATTAATTAACGAACTCTGTGGTTAAATCAGCGCGATGTTCAGTTCGCTGCTGACATGGTGGCCGGTCTCGGGGCTCAGCACCCGTCCGTGCTCAGCTGTGGGTCCTGTGTGGGTGGGTCTCATGTGGGTGGGTGCTGCTGCAGGTGCTTCCCTCTTGCTGCAAAACAGAGTTAATAAATAAGTTTGCTTAGCTGGCAAGTTCAGGGGACCGAGAGCTGGTCTTGGATGGAGGCTTTTCGCTGTGTTTTGACAAGTCTACCCCGGGGCATCCGCTGGCTCCCGAGGAGGGGACGGAAGCAGCTTCACGCGGGCCGTTTGTCAGCACGTGGGAACTGAGGTTTCCACAGCCCGTGCCTGGCTGTGTCACAATTAGGCAAAGGGAGCTGACGAAGCAGCGAACGAGGCAGCTCTGCCTGCTCTGTTTGTTGGGCACCTGCCACGGAGCGGAGCTCAGCTCGCTCGACGCGAGATCAGAGAATTTTACACGACCGTTTTAACTAGCAGAGCCGGCTTCCTCGCGTGGTCGTTACTTTGATCCTGGCTGGCACAGATGTATTTTTCATGTACTATTGCTTAATACTGGAACCTTTTTATTTTTTCTTCTAGTATCCAAAGATAACCTAATGAAAATTATTTTTTTCCCTGCTTCATTAAATGCTAAAGGGCAATTCCATTTTCTCCATAGCTTTCCCCCTCTCCTTAGATTTTCTTAATGTACTGCTCCAGCTAGCCTGATATGCTGTTCATCTCATGATTATATCAAGGTATTTTCAGCATAAAATTTAAGCTCATTTTGTAGCTAAAAGTACCTGTCTAGCAGTGCCCGGTGCCCACCCCTCCAGGCGTGCTGGGCTGATGCCAACAAGGGCAGGGTGCTGGGAAGGCTGAGGCTAGATGGGTTTTGAGAGCCTGTTCACCCATGTATACAGACTTCCCCACCCTTTAAAGGTCTCAAAAATGTATTTAGCAAAAAGAAACCTGCTGACCGTTGTGCCCTGTCTCCTTCTGCGGAGGCTGCAAACAGGAGCTCACCGAGTTTCGCTCTCCCTGCTGCTGCAGCTGCTGCTCGGCCAGGCTCTCGCCTTTCCTGGGGTGTTTGGGGATCTCTGTCCATGGCCACGACGCTCGCCGTGCCTGAAGCATCTGCTGCTGGACACCAGCTCGCCTGCCAAGCCCTGCTCCCAGTGAGCCAGCCCAGCCCAGTTCACTGAACACTGGTGCTGGCAGGAGGCCTCTGCCCAGGGAACCTCTCCAAACCCTCCAGCTGTTTCCAGCACCCAGATCTCCTCTGGTTTTGGCCATTCTGCCTCATGAATAGATGAATTTCTGCCTCCCAGCTCACCCAGGGCATGCCCATTGTTGGTGAATATTCATTAAGTGAAATTAGCATCTATTAGGTCTTAATTAACTTACAAAAGGCTTGTTTTGTGGTAATGAAGTATATACTCTAGATGTGCCTGATGGCAGCTGGTGGGTCCCCTGCCCATGGAGCCATCCCTGAGCAGACTCCAGCCCCTGCAGGGGGGGCACAGGGGGCTGGGCCCCATCTTCCCCATAGCTGGGAAGTCAGAGCTGTGAGGAGAGACCTGAGCACGGGCTGAACTTGAGCTCAGGTTTGCAAAAGCTCCTTTGGGATGGTAGCAATGTCCTGTGCTGCTGCAATGGGCTGATGATATTTGGTGTCTGATGATGTTTGGGTGTCAGATGTTTGGTGTCTGATGTTGGGTGTCGGGGCTGTTTGGGCACTATAGGCACACAGAGCTTTTTGTTCCTCAGCTGGCTGAGCTCAGCCCTTTGATTTGGGTTTCATGGGCTGTCCTGCTGCTATGGGCTGCAGATGGACTTCAGCTGAATGTCCTGGTGAATTTGCTTAGGAACTGTTAGGGAGGCACCAAAAACTGCCACGCTCAGAGCCAGCAGTAGGGTGTAGGAGGAGGTTGTGTGATGTGCTAATGGGAACTGACCTGAGCAGGAACTTTTCCCTCTCAGCTCATTTTTTCACCATTTTCAGACTTTGTTCAGCTCAGAGTGGGTTGGGGAAGCAGCAAAGGCAGCAGGAGTGCACTGTCCTGGTGCAGGAGCCAGCCAGCATCCCTGCCGGGAGCTCAGGAGCCTGGCATCCAGCGGGGGGGAAACACGGCGTGAAAGAGCCGCTGGCAGCAGCCCTGCTCATCAGATGTTTCCTCTGGTAGCTTTTGCTGTGGTCCTTAAATACACACAAGCACCATGGGGAGAATGGCTGATTTTACTGGTGAGAAGAGAAAAAGGAGTTCCAGAGGAAACGGGGAGAAGGAGATCGGGGCTGCCCTGCGCCTGGCAGAGAGCGGGGAGGAGGCGCTTCCCTCCCCACAGGGCCGGCCAGAAGCACCCTCACCGCTTCCCTTCCACCTCAGTAGTTTTTGCCTTTCAAGCACTGTTGGTTTCTTGCTGGTTCTGTGTTTGGGAAGGGTGAAGGCTCCAGTGCAGCCCTCACAGGGAGCCATCAGTAGCTGCAACGCAGGAAAACCCTCCCCGAGCTGTCAGGTCAACTGCAGCGAGGGGCTGCAGGTCCCACGCGGGTGTTTCCAGCAGCACGTGTGACCGGGGCTTGACGAGGGCTCAGTACGTGAAGCCTTTGTCAAAGCTGAGCAAATGATAAAAACTTTCAATTTAGCCATTATTGACTTTTTTTCAGACAAGATACAGAAAAGGTCTTGAAGCAAGTCTATAAATTACATTTAGCCACAGAGCTCACGGGCTGAAAGGCTCCTTCATCACTGACCGGCAAGAGGAAGGAAGAGATGAGGAGGTGCTTCCTGAGTTCTGTTTTTCCACCTGTTTCTCTAAATTATATCTCTTTTGTTCGTGGTTGTGAAAAAGATGGAGAAATGGGAGAGCTGGGCAGTGACCATCAGCAGCGCAGCTTTGTAGCATTTTGCTGCCAAGAGCTTGCAAAGCCCCTTCCTCCAGGCTCTGCTCCCAGGGCCTGGGGACTTGAAATTGGCAGCAACATTTTTTTCTTCTTTTCTTTCCCTCACTTTTTTGATGGGGAGCAGTTTCTGGCCCAGTGATGTCTCTGGACCCTGCGTTTCCCCGCCAGCCTCTCCTCGCTCTGCTGCCCTCCCCGCAGACACTCAGGAGCTGCCAGTGCTGTGGCGATCCCAGCTCTGCCGCAAACCCCCTGGGCCGGTGCTGCAGCTCTGACCAGTCCATTCTCCCTCCACATTCCCTTCTCCTGCCCTTGCACCGCTGCCAGAAATGCTGGGGTGCCATCCTGGCCCCAGTCCCCTTCCAGGGGGAGAGCAGGGGCTGTGTTGCTGGGCCAGCTCTGCAGAGCTAAATGTCGCTTTCCTTGATCTGGATAATGTTACCAATCTGCCCGAGTTGGAAATGATAATTACGTTTTAGTGGGAAGACGGATGCTTCCAAATGACATTTAAATCCATGATTATTGCAGTGGTTTGGTCAGGGAACAGTTGTTCCCGGTGCCAGCTCTGCCCCTTTGTCACGGATTACTGCGCTTGGGCAGCTCTCCAGCTGAAAAACAAAATCAAGCCACACGCTGCATGAATCAGGAAATAAATTAAGTGCTATTCAGGGTGCCCATCCCCAAAGGGTTATGCAAAGGCAGGACTGTGTTTCCCAAAGCCTCTGTTTCGTGCACGACCCAGCCCTTGCACGTGGGGAGGCCACCCCCAAAGTGACGTGCGGTGTCCGCAGGGGTCAGGGGCTGGCTGGGCAGTGGGGACATGGGGGGAGATGTCCCTCAGGGTGGGGGCTGCTGGCTCTGGCTGTGCCATCTGACAGCTGAAGCTGGGGGTGCTGATGAGATGTCTGGAGAAATGAGGGGCGTGGGTGAAGGAGCTCTGATGTTACTGGAAATTGGGTTCCACCAGAGAGCGGGTGGAGGTTTTGCTGACAGTTTGTGGTGACGGTCAGGAAGGCTCCCCAACAGGTTTCCTGCCACACTGGCTGGCTGCATCCCTGCCCGCTCCCTGGGTCCTGCAGGCAGCAGTGAGCCCAGCGGTGGGCGAGCAGCCTGCTTCGGGGTGCAGGTGGGGGGCTCAGAGCTGTCGGTAACCCCGGGGTGCTCTCTGTTCCTGCTGCAGGAGAACCCTCCCGCTGGGCCTCGTCCCACTGCGACTGCTGCTGCAAGAACGGCAAAGGCGACAAGGAGGGAGAGAGCGGCACGTCGTGCAACGAGCTGTCGACGTCGAGCTGCGACAGCCAGTCAGAGGCCAGCTCCCCCCAGGAGACCGTCATCTGCGGCCCCGTCACCCGCCAGCCCAACATACAGACTCTGGACCGGCCGGCCAAGAAGGGGCCGGTGCAGCTGCTGCAGCAGTCTGAGATCCGGAGGAAGAGCGACCTGCTGCGGACTCTCACCTCCGGCTCCCGGGAGTCCAACTCCAGCAAGAAAAAAGCGGTGAAGGAGAAGCTCTCCATTGAGGAGGAGCTAGAAAAATGTATCCAGGATTTCCTCAAAATCAAAATCCCAGACAGGTTTCCAGAAAGGAAACACCCCTGGCAATCCGAACTGCTGCGGAAGTACCACCTATAGGCTCAGGGTGGGGAAAGCACACGACCTTAGTACCGTTAGAGCAGGATTCTAAGTGATACAAAAAGTATTCCCAATAATAATTATTTGTTAGGTCACCAAAAAAAAACCCAAACCAAACCAACAAAACAACCACCCAACAAAAAGCATCCATCTCTATAGTACTGCCTAATTTGCCTATTTCACCTTAACATTTATAGTCATAGGGTAACGATATTTTTCCAGTCGTGGAAGCACAATGACAAATGCTTTTATTTGTAAACTCCGAGTCTTACACAAGCTGAGTACCTTAAGGGCACGGCCGTACCCACGGCCGGAGATGCTCCCGTGCTGGTGCCAGTGGGAAGTGGGGCGCAAGCCGGCAGTGGCCAGGGCTCCGTGGGCACAATTGGTGGGAGGGCTGGACACCGCCCAGCGACACGAGCTATGCCATGACAGTTTACCTTAAGCATGTGCATATATATATGTGTGTATATATATCTCTGTGTATATATATATGTATATATATATCAATATATATTGCTTAATGATTTTCTGGCTCTCTCCTAATAACGGCACTTTCTCAGAAAAGAGCATTTTTTTTAGCAGACTGTGGATGTTCTGTTTCTTCTTCAGGTCTTTTTGAGGGTTGGACAGTAGGACACCCATCTCACCGTCTCCCTCCTCCCTCCCTCTTTCTATCCCCCCCTTTTCTGAGACACTGTAAATGCATTTCAGTGGAGACCAGGGAACAGCGTGAGGGTCTTTGGTGCCATTGGCAAAATATTCCATTTGGTTTTGATGATCTTGTTCCCTCTCTGTCCTTCCCATGCCTCTTGTGTTCCTCGAGGCTCTCCAGTGCCAGGGGGTTAAACACATGATGGTCCCAGTTGGAAAGCTGTAGAAATTCTTCCAGGGCCGTGTGTGGTGGCTGGGGAGAGGCCGAGCTGGTGACGGTGGCTGATTTCTGCCGGCTCGCCAGGAGAGTTTGGCCCCAATTGGCAGGATGTGCAGGTGCTGGGGCCTGTATAAGAACTTTTCTGCCTAAGCAGCCACATTTAGTGCTTTGCCAGGCAGAGGAGTGACTGCTGGAGGACAGGAGCAGCACCACTCCAGCCACGTGGGTGTCAGACCCCATCAGGAGGTTCCCACAGACCCTCCCACGGGCGCCCATCTCTGTGTCGGTCCCAACCACAGCCAGTGCCAGGGTGTTGGCCAGCAAACCACACCGTGTGTCCTGTGTTATTCACCACACGCTGGCTGGGCAGCCGTGGGAAAGGCTGGTCCTGCTCTGATCGGAGCCAGGGTCCCACAGCCCCTGGCCCCTGGGGTGCAGGAGCTTGGGGAAGGGGAATGGGTCGGTCTTGTGAGGTGCAACAGGCTGTCATTGCTGGGTATGCTGTGAGCACAGCAGCGAGGAGCAGAGAGTGCCCAGGAACTGGGTGCTGGCAAACGGTCACAGGCATAGGGCCACCAAAACCTGGAGCAGGTAAGTGCCAGGGGGTGGGGGTCTCAGCTCCAGGGTGAGCTCGGGCTGCTGGGGTGGGTGACCCACCGAGTGCGACGGGAAAATGAATTGCTCCAGGTAGCCTAGTTTGGCCATAGCTGGGAATACACCAGCTACACTGTTTGAGATAAATTATTTGCTTTCTAAAGGCACAGGAAGAAGATTTTATATATATATAAAAAAAAAAATATGGCAAGGGATAGTGCTGGTAACACAAAGTGCTTTGATTCTGATGTATTTAGTGCCCTGCAGGTTCCAGGGCTTCCCCCTCTTAAATTCCAGAGACTGCTTTGGGAGATGATGTCAGGTATGCCCGGATTATTTCCATCGATCTTCAGGCAGTTCCAGCAAGGTGGTATCTTCATGCTTGCAGGGCTCCACGTTCCTGCTGGGGGTGTTTTTGTTTTGCCAGCAGAACCATAAGGTCTGCAGCCACAGGGGTGGTGCAGGGGTTTACTGGTGACGATGTGGATTTTACCAGCAAGAAAAAAAAGAAAGCAATACTTGCCCAGAGCGATGGTAAGCATCAGCTGGCTGCAGGGAGGGGAAACACCCTTCCACCAATACAGCACCCAGGCTTTGGAGAGCAGGGCTTGGACGCTCGGCACCACCTCTGCCGAGGCTCTGCGTGCGAGAAGGGCGTGATCTCTTGCCCGGAATGTGCTGTGGTGGCAGCGCAGGCTGAGGGCTGTGGAAGGGAGGCTCTGACCTGGGAAATGCTGGGCTTGCTGAGACTCGGCACCTCTTGAGATCTGGCTCTAGACCCAGTTCGGGTGCTGAGATGCTCGCCCACGCTCGAGTTCCAGCACGGTCGTTGTGCAGCCCTCACGTTTCCATTTGGAAATCAGTTTTGCCTGAGATCCACAGGTTTGGCTCCTCTTAGTTATTTGCTGGTTAGTTTCTAGCATTTTTCTTTTCCTACTCAGCATTTCCTACACCTTGCCCCTGCGCTCTGGCACCGAGTGAGCAAAACTGGGGCAGACAGGGTTCTCCTTTGGGACTCCCAGCTGAACGTGCAGCTCAGGGCGGGTCACCCCCCATCCTCAGCAGCAGACTGCAGCTAAAAACTCATCCTTCCCACCGCTCCAGATCACTCCCTGTCTCATTAATATCACAAATATTTGGGCTATAAAATACATGTGAAAGAGGGGAAGAAGCAGGCACTGTGTGTGTGTTCCTGACTGACATTCAGGGTGCCCAGGATTGCATGATGATTAATAACTGTAGAAAAATTAGACCAAATGAAATGCACCCAAACGGGCTTGATTTATGTGGCCTTCACGTCTTTGGTTCCAGATGAAATGGTTATTACTTGCCAGGGCTATGGAAATAAAGGTCTTAACTTCAGTAATCACAGGCAGGCCCAAGCCACAGCGCTTCTTGCTGCAGGGGGACAGCTGGTGCCTAGGTGTGGGGGGGCACACGTGTGTGGGGGTGTCTTCGTGACCGCAGGGGTCTGGTCCTGGTCTAACTTCACACCGTGAGTGTTTCACAGGGTGCTTTGGTATCAAAGGGAGCTGGGGGCTCTGCTTCGAGGCTTTGTGCTGTTAGGAGTGACTGGCAGGTTCTAGGTGGAACAGCCTCTGCTGTGGAGGAGCAATGGGGGGCAGCCTGGCCCTGATGGGAGATAGCCAAGGAGGTGGGTGATGCTGCATGGCATCTGTCACTGCTGCTCTGAGGTTCCCTTCCTCCTTGTCTCACCGCTCTTCTCTGGATCACTGATACCCCCCAGGGAGACCCGCACCCCACCAAAGAGCCACACTTTGGGCACCTTGTTCTGCCTCTGTCAGGTGGCCACTGCTGGGCACGGGCCCCTGCAGCTGGCTCCATGCCATGGTGTGGAGATCCATGGCCAAGTAGAGACAGGACCAGGGCAATTAAAACGCTGCTCCACGATGGCCCCGTAGCTGAGGTGCAGATGGCAGTGGGTTGGGAAAGGGCCACTGAACTTCTGCCCACGCTGCCTGCCCTGTACAGGGACTGAGACAATGACTTTTCTGATGGCAAGAGGGTGATGTATTAACTTCTACCCCAAAATAACGTCATGCTCACCTACATCTGCATATATACAAGTACCTATACGTATGTACAGATAGCAAGATGCACACCTGTGCCTCGGGATGGAGGGCAGAGCTTTACACCTTTTTGTCAAGGCTGCCCTCCCCCGTCTGCTCGCTGTCAGGAGGGGCAGGAGAACTTCCTGCAGTAGGTGGGTATCTGAACGGTGCCTCGAACCAAACGTTCACCCGAGCAGGAGAAGGGAGAAGCAGTGGGGGCTCAGCACGTCAGGCACCTCCCTGCCTCGTGGGCTTGCCCTGGGGCTGTGTGGGGGGTGGGGGCTGCAGCCCCCCTGGCTCACCTGCTGATAGGAGGTGAGAAGGGAGGGGGAGTAACAGGTTGGCTGGGTTCTGAGCACGAAAACCATTCTCTCAATTCCACTTTGTTTCAGTGAGAGAACCTGTGTCTATCCCTAGGACGTTTTTGGTCACTTATCAGTAGCAAATCAAAACAAAACTCAGTTACTAGAGTACTTCATTCTCTCTAAAATATCTGGGGAGCAAACTGGGCGTTGAGCTGCTTTCCATGCGGAACAGAGACCAAGTGCAAGTTCTGTTGAGACTAATTTGAAAGCTTTCATTGACTTCAGTGGGACTGAGACTCTGCTAAAACACCTTTTCTCAAGAAAACTGGGCCCTTGCGTCAGTGAGGATGAATAAAAATCCACATCCCTCTTATGTTGCTCACAACGTTCATCACTTGTGTGTAGCCAGACAGGTCTGGTCGGCTGTCGAGGGCATTGTGTAGCTTGTCTTTCAGCAGCCTGGGCTGTTCAGTAGTCTCACTTGAGCTCTGCTTAGGAGCCTGGGCTGGAGGAGTGTGGTGGGCACACGTATCTCTGCGTGGGGGTGCCCGTGGTGCCCCAGGCACCAGCACGGCTGGCACGGGTGCTCAGCTCAGCACAGCTGGGCTCAGCTCAGCTCCCAGTGCAGCCACACACATCCCACCTGCCCTCGGTCACCTGCCTGCGCCTTTCACCTCAGAAATGATGGTTTCCCAGGGCTTTGCCACACGCCCAAACCCCTTGAGACACCTGAGCAGGACTCCAGGCATCAGGGAGCCAAAGGGGAACGTGTCAGTTCACACACACCCACGGGGACCAAATTATGGTTTGTTTTGGTCCCATCCTCCACCCCAAATCATCTGCACGCACCATCCAGAGGCTTCACAGCACTCTGGAGAACACCTCTGGGGATTTTCGTTCTAGTTTTGTGAGCCCCTGTGTTGGTTTTACTTGCAAAGCTGTGGGCTGAAGGAGGAAACGAGGTTGATGGGTTTTGGCAGTGGCCACAGCGTAACCCAGCCTGCCAGCTGCATCTCACGCTGCTCTCTGAGCCCCCGCGAGGCTGGAGGAATCCTTCCAGCTTCCTGCCCGTCCCACCAGCGCCAGTGTGCGCGTGGACTGGACTTTCAGAGGACTTCATGCACAAGGCCCCATGTGTATCACGGTACGAAATAACCGTCCTGTCTTATGGATGGTTTATGCCCCAACGGGGCTTTGTAGATTAATAGTGAAAGAACAAAAAGAAGCACTTTTAAATTATTTATATTCTAAAAAGACATTCTTTATTTTTCTTGGCATCGATATCACTTAGCTGAAAGAATAAATCGGTTTATAAGGATGATATTACAGATTTTAAACTATAGCAATGATAAAGCAAAGACAAGAAAGCAGGATTCAGAGATAAACAGTTACCCCAGCGTGAAGCAGGATGGCAGGGCCCAGCTGGTTGGACAGGAATTGTTGGGCTTTAGCAGGGGGTGTCCTCCCCGAGGGGTCCCTTCGCGCGTCTCCTCCGGCCGTGTCACCCTGTCCCCGAGGATGGGGGCGGAGCTGGATGTGCTCCATTCTCTGGACGTGACCCAGCCACCTGCCCTGGGGGCACGAGTGCTGCGAGTGCAATATTTTCCCAACCAACACAGGTTTTCAAGGGGGGGGATTTGGTGATTTTTGTGACCTATTCGGGGCCTTGCTCATGTTACATTTTCGGACCTCATACAAGCACTTAATGACTTCGCCGAGGCTGAGTCAGCCTGTTGCACATTGACGTAGATTAAGTGGCACCCACTGAATACCTCTCTACTTTCCAACGTGGTTCACTTGTACATAAGTGTAATGTCAAATTGTTTACAGGTTATTTTGTGCGTAATTGTGGAAAACAAACAAAAAAGCAAACAAAACAGTTTTAACCACAAATTTAAAGGAATCAATTTTACTGGAAGGTGTTTGAAAAAAATGAATGTGCTTAATACAGTATAGACATCCTTGATTATGGTCTCACATGAATGCATGTATCTCTGTGTTGTCAGTCCCCACCAGTGAGGTTATTGGCAATATTCTGCAGTCTGTGAATAGCAAATATGCATAAACTACTGTGACTCTGACAAATATAACTCGGTAACTGTTTCTACTGTGGTATGTTAAAAAAAAAAAAAATCCTGTAGCTTTTAGCCTGCTGTATTTCCCCGGTACAAAGAACACCGTGAAAGAAAGAGCCACCTTGAAAAAAGAAAAAACAAAACCACCCGACAAGTCACATCTGTGACCTGGGGGGAGTCGTTTGTGCAACAGCCCCTGCCAGGTAGCTGGGGTCCAACTGCTAAAAAAAATAAATTAAAAAAAATAAAATAAAAAAAAAAAGCCTATTTATAGAGGCTGGGAGATGGTGATGGAGGAGCTGCTGCTGTCACCTTCCGCTCCAGAGGCACTGCTGATGGAGGAGATGACCTTTTGTTTAGGATGCCACTAAAAGGAGAGCCCACTCGCTGAGAATGGTGTCCACGTGCGGGTTCGGTGTCGCACCGTGCGCTGGTGGGACGCGCGGCCACCGCTGCTGTGGCATCGGGCGGCTGAAAGCTGCAGCTCATTTCTGCCTTGCCACTCAAATACATCAGTGTGTAAACACTGTAGGAGCACAGACGAGAATAAGTCCGTTGGTATCCTTCACCTGTCGTCTGCACACACATATAAATACCTAGGTAGATACATTTGCCCCCCTGTGATTTAGCATCGGTTCATGTTGACCAGGTCCCGGCAGGCTGGGGATTATTCTCCCTTGAAGGTGGTTGAGATATTTTTTATTTTTTCCTTCTTTATTTTTGGGTTGGGATGAAAATAACAGTTCAGTGGCTGTGGGGTGAGATTCTTTTGCCTCCCTGTCTTGAGCAGAGATTTTCTGATGCTGTGATTTGAAAGTACTGTCACCAGCAGCAATACTTCTGGAGCACCCATCACCGTGTCAGGGGTCCAGAATACTTCCAACAATACTTTGAAATACTTCTACCCATCATTTTAAAGATGCCTTGGCCAGGGACGGCTTCTTCCCGTCCAGGAGGAGAAGGCTGCAGAGGGAGAGGCAGGATTTCTCTCCTGGACATGGAGAGGCAGACAGCAGTGGCCCTTCTCAGCACTGGTCCCCATGTCATCCATCTGGGCAGGCCCCAGCACCCACAGATGGTGCTCAGCTCAGAGGCTTTGCCTTCCTCAGCAGCTGCTGCGGAGATGGGAATCGAGAAGGGCTGCCGGGGTGGGAAGCAGCCGTCTGCCAGCCTGTCCCCCAGCAGGGCTCTTCTTGGAACGGAAGACTCATCGTCTGGGTTTATTGCCATAGCTGCTTCCCTTCTGCACAGCTGCCCGGGGGGTGATCGGGGCTTGGAATCACTGCTCCGGGTGGCCCGGCTCGCAACGCTGTTCCAGCCACGTGTACACACCAACACCACTCCAGTCGGGAAGCGTTGGGTCTGAAAGGGCCAGGGAACCAGGCGATTGCTCATCTGTGGGGCTGAGCATCCTGGATGGTTTCTTTATTATTTTTAATCTGTGGTTCTTGGCTGTTCTTCAGTGGAAGCTCTTTCCAACAGCCTTCCTCTGGGAGAAGGTGAAAGATCCCATCTTTGCAGAGCTCCCCCCATATGGTGCTTCCGTGGAGCAGGGATTTGGATGTCACAGTGCCTGCACAAGCATATGGAAAGTGAAGCGTTCCCGGCCGTGGCGTCTCCTGTTGGCGCGGTGTGATGCAGTCACAGCCGGCTGCACCAGCTCGCTCCGCTGGCAGCCTGCAAACAGCCAGCGCTGGAAGACCCACGAGCCAGATGATCAGGCGGTTCCCCTCCCAGCAGATGACTGGAGAAGCCAGCTGCCTCCTGCATCGGTGACAGCAGAGCCAGTGGCAGGGGCCGGCGCTCCCCAAACTGCCACGGCAGCTCTTGGGAGAGCCCCTCGCAAACTCTCCACCTCATCTGAGCCAAGGACATGGGGAGAAGGGGCAGGGACGACATGAGGAGGTGGTTCTGCTGCCATTTCTAACCAGGCATGGAGGTCTGGAGCCCTTTCCCTCCCTGCTTTCTCCCGTGTGGCATTTCAAACCCGGCGCTCCTCATCGGGTGAGCAGCAGCATCATCCTCTTCTGGGGCTGGGCTGGCGTCGGGCACTGCAGCTTGGAGGGTGACAATGAAGAGCGGCTCCCACGGCAGCACCCTCATCTTCATACAGCTGAACCAAGTATCAGTGCTACTTTTTTGTCCAAAACACCAGAGGTTCCTTCTCTGCAGAGGCTTTTCCACCCCGATGGCTCGTAGCTGAATTATTGCAGGTGTTTGGTGCCGGTAACAGGAACCAGTAACTGCAAAGAGCTGGGCTCCAGGTCTCTGAGGAGCTCTTGCACTTGTCTGTGGATGAGATCTTTGTGACTAATGGATTTTGAATTTGCTGATTGATTATTTTTTTGTTGTTGTTGTTTAAATGACAGTTTGGAATAAACAAAAATTGAAGTTTCTACTTTCTTTTTTTTTCTTTTTTAAATGTGAAACTACAAATAATTGTTTTGTCTGACCTGAAATGAAGGACATGTTTCTCTTCAAACAAAAAAAAAGAGGTTAATAATGATTTATTAAACCAATTTTTACTCTTTTTTTTGCTTTAATTAGGTCAGTCTTGAACTGAAAAATGAGAACTTCTGAGAACAAAAGTTGGACTCCGTCTCCTTCAGGGTGACCATTTTTGCACACTTCAGGATGTCTCCCTTCCACACGCTTTGTTCCGCTCCCCCCCACCCCCCCTTTCCCAGCCTGTTTCCCAGGCTCGCTGGGTGCTCCTGAATCTCATTTCCATGGGCCTGTTGACAGCCTGTGCCCTGCTCCTGGCCACTCACTTTAGCCACACAGCAGTGTCCTGGCAGGTGTCAGGTGGGCCCCTGAGAGAGGAGGCCCCATCCCTGGAGGGGTTTCCAAGCCCCCCGTGGAGCTGTGGTGCTGAGGGCCATGGGTCAGTGGTGCCCTGGCAGTGCTGGGGGAACGGTTGCACTCCATGAGCTCAGAGGTCTCTTCCAACCAAAGCAAGTCTGTGATTCTATGAACTAGAGACAAAACAAAATCAATTTGAGCTCAAGTTTTGGTTGGTAAAAATGATTAGCTGTCCTTTGGTGGCTCAGGAGACCACAAGCAGAGCAGTAGCACTGGACCTGTCCACTGCTCCTGTCACCTTTCTGTATGGTAATCCTTCAGCATGCCCTGGGTACCGACGGGGGTAGTGCTGGGAGGCTGCTCTAGGAGCACCCCGGTCACAGAGGTGCTGCGGCTGCAGGGTCTCGGGTGCAAGACATGAGCAGGGGTTGCTGTCTGCGAGCACACCCTGCCAACTGCCCCTGCCCAGCTCCCGAACCGGAACTCTTAACAACAGCTGGCTTGTTATGGAGTGTACTGTGGAATAGATTACTGTCCTCAAGACAAATTCCAGCAGTCGGGAGGAAAAGAACCGTTCAGAGGTGTTGGTCCAACCCAGCCCAAGCTCTGGCTCCGGCTGCCCCCACTTTGCTCCTCTCTGAGGCTGGGTCTCCCTCCCCATCTCTTGCCACCCTTCCAGTCTGCCAAGGAGGAGAACTGGTCAGAAGCAGCGGCGGGCACTGCGCTGCTGGCAGATCTCAGCCCTGCATTTCCCCACGATTCCTAGGGCAGGGAGCTGAATTTTGCTGTTCCTGGTCTTGTCAACGATGTCAGGGCAGGGATGAAGGCAATGGCTGTTCAGCTGGATGCCTGTGCCATGATTACTGAGGATTTGATTACCTTCCCCATGCAGCACTGTATGATGTGCATGGAAAGTGAGGGTGATATCAGGAGATAGCAGAAAATAATTCTCATCTGCCTTACAACTGTATAATTGCAGGAGCTTAGGTATAGAAAGCTATACACACATACGTCATTTCTTTTTCTCACTGAGTTACAGTTGTTCTGGGCTGTGAGCAGCACCAGGCCAGGTCTGGACTCTCCCTGTGCCTGGAAGGGCTCTTGCTCTAAGCACGTGAGTGGTGGGGGGAGGAACAGCCCTAACTCGGCCCTTCGTCAAACCCATGTCAGAGGAGAGGACACCTCTGCCCAGGTGTAACCCCCAAAGGGGTGAGCTGTCCACGCACTGGGGTGGGTTTGTGCCTGTGTCACCCTTTCTGCTCACTGGTCTGAGCAGTCCCCAGCAGACACGACGTGCAGGCAGGGTCAGGTGTGACCATGCAGGTCACCCCGGGCTTGACAGGAATGGGAATAAATTATTACTGTGCCCCAAAACCAGAGCAAATGAGGCACTCAGCAACTTGCTCGATGGTACCCAGTGGAGAAGGAAGATCCTTTCCACTGTTGGGCAGGACTGTGACATTTGGGACCCAGACCTGGCACCCTCCAGCCAGCCGCAGCCGCCTCTCCCCCCAGCACCGAGGGCAGGGGCAGCACAGAGAGGGGGAACCTACTACAGCGAACTGAGACAATGAGGCTGTCTCATGCAGAGCAGAAGGCAGCAGAGATACCTGCTTCTTGCTGCCTCTCCTCTCCCGCTGCTGCTGCAGGCTGCTGAGGAGCTGGGGCTGCCCCATCCTCCGGCTGGCAGCGGCCACCCCTCAGGCTCCTGCTGCTGGAAAGTCCGTAGGGGACAACCCTGTAAATACAGCAGGTTAAAAACTGGCAAAGTAACAGATGATCTGTATTTAATGCAGATGTTTCCCATGTTTTGTAGTATTGTTTTATTGATAAATAAAAATCAACCAAAGACAAAAAACAATGGTGTTTGGCGTCATATGTGGGACCTGGACCAAGCCCCCTCCTGTGCTTGCTGGTGGAAAGGGGACGGTGCCTGTTGCAGGAGGAGCTGTGCAGACCCTGCCTCCCACCACCAGCTGCACCCCCCCCGAGGGTGACCCGTGCTCGGCTGTTGGTTACACCGTGGTTAATCCTCATGGTGTCACTGGCCGTGCTGGAGCCAGTGCTGGGCTGGTAGCAGGCAGTCCAGGTTACAATTTTCAGACACAGACTTCAGAGCTGTTAATTGAACACAGACTATTAAGCAGCTGAATATGCACCTAGTACCTGGCATGATATGTCACACTACATGCTACAGCCCCCCGTTTCTTGTTTCACCACAACCGTCCAAGAAGGTGAGACTCCAGCAGCTTGGAGGAATTTTAACAAAGGGAAAACGTACCTGGAATTTGCAATTTGGTCCCTCAGGGGAAGCAGGACCTAAGTGGGATTTTAATCAAGTCCGGTCCCAACCCGGGAGGGAACACTGTGTATATTAAAAAAGAACCCTCCTGCTGTCGCCTGGTCCCTGGGTGCAGTGTTTGTATGGCTGAGAGGAGAATGACAAAGCAGCAGCTTGGATGTGCACAGAGGTGGGGGTGAAACCAGAGGGGAAATACATCTGCCATGAGCAGAAGGATGGACCAGATGACCTCCAGAAGCATCTTCCAGCCTGTGTTGGATGGGGAGATCTTGCCAGAGGAAAGGCAGAGTCATCTACAGAGAGGGGCGTGGAAGGTTATTACAAGACGGGAGCAAACCAGGAACAGAAAAAGTGAAAGGTGGGAGGTGAGAGTGGCCTTTCAGCTGGAGGAGCGAGCACCAGGGCTATAGAAGAGTCATGGAGAGCAGCAAAAGAAAAGAGCTTCCCCTTGGTCCAAGAGGTGTCCGAGGGGCAAGACTTTTGTGAATGACACCAAAACTATTAATCTTGTGACCGGCTGCATTGAATTGCTCGGCACAGACCTGACCCTGGAGTCCGTGTATTATTATTTGCTCCACATTGCTGAGCACCAAAGCCATGGTGCTCCAAAGGGAAGGACAGAATTCTCTCTGGGACACAAGAGGGCTGTTTATCTGTGAGCTGATTGATACCTGGCTTTTGTAAACTGCTCTTGAGAGGGCAACTCCAGGAGACCCTTGCAGTGTCTCAGGGGTGAGAAAGGGATTAAGGGAGAGAGACTTATGGGTTGGAAAAGTAAATATAATAAAAATAAAAGGAAATATACACAAATCTATACAGACCCAGTATCAAACCCACCCCCTGCCCCCCAGTAGCAATTATGTCACCATCACCACTGATGCTGTGGAGCAGAAACTGGGAAGTCCCAGACTGGACCCAGTGGCAAATGGGAACTGGTTTCAAGAACACATGGATCAGGATAGAAGGCAGAAGAGAGAGAGAGACCTTCCTCCTCAGATGCCAGCCACTGAAGAAGAGGCTTGACTCTGGTGATCCCTCAACTTTATACCGAATAAGCTGTACATGGGATGGGCTCCCTCGCTGGTCAGTTTGGGGTCATCTGTCCTGGCTGCCCCTCCCACAGGTGCCACCTCTTCCTGACTGCACCCCAACGTGGG
>JANHGN010023925.1:69710-93914 GCA_024605025.1 Megaceryle maxima | reverse complement strand
CCTCGTATCTGGTCCGGCCGGGTTAGTGGAGCGGGCTGTGGGCAGCCCCTCGGCGGCGGCTGTGTGAATGGAGGATCGGCGTGGTTGACTCCTCCTCCCCTGCAAGCGCCTCTATTTGAGCTTTGCAAAGTTGAGGGTGAGCAGGCATCCGAGGTGAGGCGTGCGAAGCGGCTGTGCCCCCCGAGCACGGACAGACGGACACACAGACACGCACACACACTCACGCAGACACACAGGCACACGCACACCCCACCTCGCCCTACGCTGCGAGCGGGTGCAAGCCCGGAGGCGATCCTGGAGAACAACCTTTCCCTGTCGCTGTTGCCGGCTCCCGCAGGGCTGGACCCGGGGAGCTGCGTCGCGGAGCAAACTTCCCCCAAAGGGCTGAGCTCGCCAGCCTGGTGCCTGCAGCCGGAGCCGGCCTCCGGCTTGGCGGGCAGGG
Source organism: Megaceryle maxima (assembly GCA_024605025.1). NCBI lineage: Eukaryota > Metazoa > Chordata > Aves > Coraciiformes > Cerylidae > Megaceryle > Megaceryle maxima. The sequence goes on along the minus strand of JANHGN010023925.1, from coordinate 93,472 downwards.
GCCAGGTGTCCTGGAACAAGTGTGGCCCGGGGGGAGACTGGCTGCCCGGCGGCAGGCAGAAGGTCTGCGAGCAGATGGGCTCCGATGTCCGAGACCTCAACGCGCTGCTGCCCTCCGTGCCCTCCCTGCCGGGCAACAGCAACTGCACCATGCCGGTGAGCAGCGCGGCGCAGTGGGCTCCTGTCCTGGACTTCCCCCCGGGGGCCTCCTACGGCTCGCTTGGGCCGCACTCCTTCATCAAGCAGGAGCCGAGCTGGAACGGGTCGGACCCGCACGAGGAGCAATACCTGAGCGCCTTCACCGTCCACTTCTCCGGCCAATTCACCGGCACGGCCGGGGCTTGCCGCTACGGGCCCTTCGGCGCCCCGCCGCCCAGCCAGCCGCCCTCCGGCCAGGCTCGGATGTTCCCCAACGGGCCCTACCTGCCCAACTGCTTGGAGAGCCAGCAAGCCATCCGCAACCAGGGTAAGGGCAGCGCTACCGGGCGCCCCAGACTCGGGAGGGCCGCCCGCGGAGGCGTCCGCTTAGCCTTGCGGGGCTGCGCTTGATGTAAACACCCAGCCCAGCCTTTCTCCGCAGCAGCCAGGCAGGGTTAAGCGAGCCAGCCCTTCCGTGTCTCCCTTCCCTGCCTGCGCGGCAGCCACGTCGCTCTGGGGAGTTTTAGGAGCCACGAATTGCTTGCCCCCACCCCTCCTATGGGGCAGCGGGCTGTAAGGGGCGGCTCTAGCAGGCGGGCCGGAGCCCCCCCACCGCCCTCCCCGGGTTGGAGCAGCTTCTCTTGCAAAGGTTTGTTTGGGACGAGGACGGCTCAAGTCCTGAAATGGAGATGGGGACGGTGTCCCCGAGACAATTGCCTCTAAAAATCTTGGGGGTACGGGGGGACTGTTACCTCCAAACCTTCTCCTGAATCCGAAAACCGCTGTCCTCACGTTAGTGTTTTCAAGCCCCCTTTTCGAATTAACCTTGGGAGCGCAGAATCCCCCAGGCCGGGGTACACAAACACGGCCGCCTCCTTATTTCTTTTCAGCATCTCCGTGGCCAGGACAGGCTGCTGTTTGCACCACCCTGAGAAATTCCCGTGGGCTGCACAGGCAGGCGATGGGGTCATCCCCTGCGTGTGTCACCGGCATCATCATCTAACCGTTTTTCTTCCAGCGGCTGTAGTATAAACATCTGCTGGTGCAGACTTGAGGAGGGGAAAGGGGGCGAGCATGCGGAAAGCTTGCCCTAGACCTTTCGGGTCTTGTTCATCCTCCTTCAGCTGGCCCCGTGTTGCCGAGAGCCTGCCCCGGCATCCCTGGCCCTGGGCAAGGCGCTGGGGGAGTCTGGCCGAGGGGGATCAGGCTGGAGCGGCCCCGAGACTCGGACGACGGGGGAGCGGGGGAGGGTGCGCGGCCTGGCCGGAGCGGGACGACTCGGTGGAGTCCCGCCGCTTTTGGCGCGGGGTCGTTCGCACCCAGTCCTCAGCTCGTGCTTGCTGTGCGCCGCGGGGGCAACCACGCAGCTTGCAGGGGGGGCTGGGGGCGACCTCCCAGGGAGGACCCGGGCGATTCTGTCTGCCCCCAGCTCTCAGGCGTCTGGCGAAGGAAGGCAGGGCGAGGGCCAGAGTAGAGGCCGAGGCCCGGTGGGCGTACTGTGTGCTGCGTGCCCAGGGGTGGCCCGAGGCCGGCGCGGAGACCTGGGGCGACGTTTGCAAGGAGGAAAGGCGATAGTGGAGGAGGGGAAGTGGTTGTTCAGTGGTGGGACCGCGCACGGGTCGCCGTCCCGGTTCCACTGCTCGGCTGCCTTCCTCCACCGGCCTCTGCCGCCGCTGTCTGCCTGCCGCCGGCCTCTAACGGTCAGCAACCGCGGAGCAGGGAATCAGAGCCGCGCCGCCGACCCCGGCTGAAAAAGATGGGCAGAATCCATGGAGCTCGAAGGGAGGCTCGACCGCGCTGGGACAGGCCGGCAGCGAGGCCCCGAGGCCGCTGCGCGCCCTGCGGGAAATCCAGGCGGGACAGGGCGGGGAACGACCTGCGATCGCCCCAGAGCGGGGCACGCCGGGCCAGGGAGCTCTGCCGGGGATTATTTGTTTGGCTTTTTTTAGACATCTGAAAAGATTCTGGACACTGAGGTGGATTTGTAATCGCCCGGTCGAAATATCGACGAGGAGGTGGAGAGGAGAGTGAAGGAATTAAACTCGGCCCTGGGAGAGTGAGCGTGTGGGCGAGGGACAAAATAGCTGCCACCCCGCGCCATTCTGTCGTCCGAGTTTAACCACCCCGAAGAGAAATGGAGTTTTTAACATACACGGAGCCCATGCTGGTCTTTACTCGGTCTCCGGAGCTCTGCAGGCGGTGCTCGGTATGCGGCATTGCAAGCCCTGCACAACACACCTGTGATGTCTGGTTACATCTATCTCTGCACCGGCCTGGCCCCGGTTGGGCGGACCGAGGCCCTGCGAGAGCCTGGAGGAAGGCCCCGTCACGGGGCCCGTGTCCTGGTTCCCTCCTGCGCTCCGCCAGGCCGAGAGACTTCGCCCGCGGGGCGTGGGTGGCAGAGTCTCCTCAGCTCGGGTCTGCCTCCCCGCATGGGAGGCACTGGGATTTAGCCACAACTATTTTCGGGACACGCAGTGAGCCCCTTCGACAAGGGGCGTTTTGCCTCCTTTTCTTTCTTTCTTTTTTTTTTTTTTTTCTTCTTTCTTTTTTTTTTTTTTTCCACGGGTGGGTATAATGTTTTTTCTTTGGCTTTTCTCAAGGTTGTGGCTTTTTTTTTTTTTTTTTTTTTTTCTTTTTTTTTTTTTTTCCACGGGTGGATAAAATGTTATTGCTTTGGCTCTCCTCAAGGTTGAAGGTTTGTTTTTTTTTTTTTCTTTTCTTTTTTCTCCGACCGTGGGAAAGACGCTACCTTGGCTCTGTGATGACATTTCTGCCAAGTCTGGGATGGTGTGGGGGTTAAAGCTTTGAAACCTCTGCCCAGTTTTCCTCTTCTCGTTCGCCTCTTTCATCCAGCTGGACTCCTCCAACAACTGGATGCCTCCAGCGGGCCCCGTTCTCCAACAGATGTACAACTTTCAATTATTTTCAGCACATTTTAATCAGGCCTGGCTCTGATAACGCCCTAATTAAAGAGACCTCACTATCGGCAGCTCGGTTCAGAACTCAACTTTCTTATCACATTCCTGAAGCTTTGGGTCAGGCAACACCGGAAAATGCGGCCAAAACCTCTTTCTGCTCCGAGCTGAGTTTTGAAGGTCACCGAAAGTCTGCGCCGGGCCAAAAGTAACGTAGAAAGTGTCAGTGTTTTCTGCAAGTTAAGAAAGAGGCAGAGGGAAATGGGGAAAAGGGAGTTGAAGGTTGAGCCTCTACCCCGAGGGCTAAGGGAGGAGATAAGGAGCGAGAAACAGCTGTGTGGTGGGAGCCCGTAAGGTACCGGCCTGTCATCGCTGCTCACATCGCCACGAAAGGAGCTCTGCTCCCAGGGCAAGGGCGATGTGAGAAAGATTTGTGCGGGGACAAGCCAGTCGCAATTCTATCCCAGCCCCGCAGTCTTAGGGCCGGAAAAAAAATCACCTGGAAGGTGAATGTTTCAAAGTATTCTGGATTTTATTTTTCCTCCCCACTGCTCCCTTCATTTCTCCCTCGCAACTCCGCAGGGTAATTAAGTCCTGTAATGTCGCTGGATCCAGACTGCATGCAAGAGAATAAAGTGGAGAAGCAACAACCGGATTCCCTTGTTACCTCTCCATTTTAAATCTCTCTGAACCCTCCTGTGATTGTCTATCGGCGGTGGTGAATCACAGATCTGCACAACGCCGAGCACTCGGCACCGAAGGGAACTGAGAGAGGATCCTGAAAACAGCCCCAAGTTCTCTCTCTCCACTAACAAAATCCCATGACACATCCAGATGGGACTATGGAGGATGCTCGTGCTGGAATAAGCGGGTTAATAAAGAGGGGTGTGAGGGAGGGAGTGCTGCTTGTCGGTTTCGTTTCTTTTCCCAGACCGCGTCGGACTTTCTGGTTTGTTTTGTTTTGGTTTTGGTTTTTTTTTTTTTTTTTTTTGGAAGAGTGACTTTCGGAGCAGCTTGGTTCTCGGGGTAAATGCTGATGAGCCGAGAAGGCTCTGAGATAATATTACTTTGTAATTACTTTTTTAGCTGAAGTTGTTTAGCCAGCTCCAAGTCATTAATGAAAGTTGGTGTCCAAGCACCTGATTTACGATTTTGTGTCGGCCCGGGGTCAGCAGAGGTGGTTTCTTTCCATCTGAATCTGCTTGGTGTAGGAAACAAAATAGGCTGTTTATTATTTTGGAGAGCAATTTTCGCTGAAAGGAGGAGTTTTATTTTTTCATGTAACATTCCGCCTCTTTATTGCAAACTCTTCAGAAAGCTGTTCTTAAAGGAAAAAAAAAAAAAAAAGAAAAGATTAAAGAGTAACTTCTAAATTGGAAACGGCAGAGGAGTACACTGAGCAGATGGGAATCTTCCTCTTTAATATGAGCAACAATTAATGAAAACATCCTTTTTATTACCGAAGTCGATCTGTTCTCTTTAAACACTATTGAGACTTCCGACTTTCCGCCCTCGAAGCGGGCTGCCTGGCTCCGCTCTCCGAGGGGCGGGGGGTCCCACGGGGGTCTCACTGCCCCCCACCCGCAGCCTTGCGAAAGGCGTGTGCTGGGGATGGGAGTGTGGTGGGAGAGTGAACGAAGGGGCACAACCTTGCTGCCTCTTTGTCCCCACAGGGGGTAGAAGCATCGGGGAGAGGTCAGCGCGGTGCAATAAATGCGGAGTGTTTCTACAACCCACCCTCTGCCGTGGGTGCGTGGCGGTGGGAGCCTGCGGCTCTCGGCCGAGCGTGGGCTCTTCTCGCTCGACGCCTGTTCAGAGAGGCTTCACAGGAAAGCTGGTGGCCGAGATACCTGCTAACCCCGCTGTGGTCTCTTCGGCAGGTTACAGCACCGTGGCGTTTGACGGGACCCCGAGCTATGGCCACACGCCGTCCCACCACGCCGCTCAGTTTACAAACCATTCCTTCAAACACGAGGACCCCATCAGCCAGCAGCCCTCGCTAGGTAATTTCAGCGGGCGCGAATGGAGAGTGCTCCCGGCTGCGGGGACCGTCTCAAAGGGTGCTGGCAACCCAGGGTGGCTCCGGAGTTGCGCTTCTGCACCCTTCCTCCCCCCAGGTCTGGCATGGAGCTAGAGCTGCCCAAACGCTGGAGGACGTGGCCCTGCAGCCCTCTGCAGTGCAGCGCAGAGCTGGGAGGGACGGGACGGGGGATCGGCGGGTCGCCGCAGGGGTTAACTCTGCCTCTTTCTTCGCAGGAGACCAGCAATACTCGGTGCCTCCCCCGGTGTACGGCTGTCACACTCCCACCGACAGCTGCACAGGCAGTCAGGCCCTGCTCCTTCGGACCCCATACAACAGGTACCTCCGCCGGCAGGGAGCTTTGCCTTGCCTCCTTTTGCGCGCGTCGCTGCTCGGACGTGGTCTCTTTCCCCCCCCCCGCCGTTCAAACATCTTTCTCCTTTCTGCAAGGAAACAGATTTTTTTTTTTCCTTAAAAAAACAAAACAAACCCCAAACAAACAAACAAACAAACCCCAAACAAACCACACGTCAAAAGAAAAGAAAAGAAAACAACCCAAACAATCAATCCCCTGAAAAAAAAAAAAAAAGACACCACGCCCTCTGCCGTGGGCCCACTGTGTCTCACAGCCGTGTCTCCCGGGCCGCCTAGCCCTCCTGGGTCGGGGTTTGCCGGTGGCGGCGGCGCTGGCCGAGCATCCCCCGCGGGGATCGGGCGCGGTGCTGCCGGCTCAGGGAGCTGCTCTCCGGCTGCAGCAGTTGCCGGCCGTCGCTGGGAAGCGGGCGCCGGGCTGCAGGGCACCCCCGCGGAGTCCGGCTCAAACCCTGCCCCGGAGCACTCCATCGTTGCCCGGGGCAGGCGCGGTCCCGCCACCCGTCCTCTCCGCTTCGGCTCGGGCTGCAAGGGCGGAGATGGCCCGCTCCGGTGACTGGATACGACCCGTAAGGCATAGCGTTCAGCGCAGCCCTGCCCCTGTGCCTTCTCCCTGCTCCCAGAGCTGGTATCACCGCAGACTCTCTTTCCCAAGGCCGGGAAGATGTGGGAACGCTCGCTAGAGAGCATCAGCAATGGGCAAAGCGTGGTATGGGCAATTAAAACTCAGCTCCGTCCAGGAGCTTCGTCTTGCAGACCAAGAGCCCTTCCAATGAGTCCCAGGAGAGACGGGAACTGGCCTGCAGGGAGGTTATTTATTTAAAACGGGGCAATAAACCTATCGGATTTCCTTGCTGAAAGGTGCATCTGGAACCTTGCTGCGAGCATGAACTGTCTTTGCCAACAGACGGGTCTGTTGCAAGCGCGGCGTCCCGTTTTCTTCAGTCTGGCATGGGGGATGGGCGTGTCTCTTGCAGTTTTACAACGTGTTTAGTGAGCAAAGAAGTTCCCCAAAATTTATTCTTCAACTTTTTGTGAACTTGGAGTCAGTCCCGTATCTTGGAGTTGCTAAGTAACTCTCGCACACAAAACAGTATGTCTCCGCGAAGGAAGCCGCGAGCGGCTCCTCTTGTAGGCCGGTTATATCATCTCTGATTAATCAACACTGGACGTGGGACAACAAAATTCTGTCACTTCCAGAAGCCACTTCGCTAATGAACGTGAGTTGACGTCAAGGGAAGGAGGGAATGAGGTAATGAAGGAAGGAAAGAAGCCTATCCAGAGAGATTAGCTTGCACAATAATTGGCGGGGCGAACTCCTGCGTTGAAGTGACAGAGATTGCTCCCTTCGAAGGGAAATCTATAAATATGGTTTGTGGGGAGGCTTGGGGAGGACAGCTCCGAGCCGCCGTGGGCAGCCGCCGCTCTCCGCAGCCCCGCCGGGCCACGGAGCCGCCCCGTGCCCTGCTCCCGTGTCGGGGCTCCCTCCTGCGGCCTCCGTACTAATTTGTACGTTTAGTCCCGGGAGGTGTGATTCTGATAGGAAACCGCTGCTTGTGCGGAGAGCCCTCTGCTCCATGTGCCCCTACCATCGTGCGGGGTGTGAGCTCAGCCTGACATCGCCCTAACGCGGCCACCTGCTGCGAGACACAGACCCCGGCGCGAGTGGGCAGCACTGCGCTGCGGGACCGATTTCTTGCCGACCTTAGCCTTGATCCCGCTCTACTCCCTGGGGGGGGTTACTGCTTGCTTTGGTAGGATGAAGATTTAAGCCCTTAAACCTCTCACGAGCCAATACTGATGCGTGGGGGTGTAAGTCAGGGCAGAACTTGTTCCATGTCGAGGGCGGCTCCAGTTATACAAAGCCACTCTAGCACGTAAGACCGAGCAGGTGGGTGAGCTCGGCGCGACTTCCTCGTGTCCCCTCCTGAACATGTTCAAAAGCATCTGGAAAAAAAAATGTTCCTACTACACAAGTGTTATTCCTAGAAAGTATTGTCAACAAAGTGGGTAACTTGTCACTGCTCCCAAGGCCACCGTTGCACGGAGCGTGCAGCGAACACTCATACCCAGCGTGATGGGGTTCGTCGCGGCTGTGGCTTCTCGTGCTGGCTGACTACAGCAGGCGCTCCCGTTCGCCTGTAGCAGTGCAGAGGAGGCAATGCGGCTGGAGGAACTGAGCACAGGAACGGGATGGGACGTTCCCGTGGGATGGGACAGACGGTGTTTGCCCCACATCACCTTTCACTTGCGCCTCGAATAGCATAGGGGCGTCATTTGTGGTCCCTGGCCCAACCTCCTTCCACCCCCTCCGACGCTTCAGGTGCATCCGACTTCGTGCACGCCCAGTATGTCCCGCCGGCCCCACCCCTCCGTCATCCCCCGTCCAGGGTCTCTGCTGAGTCAAAAAATGACCTAAGGGGCGATTCCTCCGCGAGTAGTGGTGGAGCAAGAAAGCATCTGCGAGGAGATGCAGGAGTGAACTACCTCCACCTGATGCTCTCTTCCCCCTTCCTGTCATCTCACCAGCTGCGTGCAGAACCCGCCATGAAGCCGTTCTGGGCTTTCCCGCTCCCCGCGGCCGCGGTCCTCCAGCCCGGCCCGCGGGCAGCCACGGCGGGACGCGAGTGGGCGTGAGCGGCGGGGTCCTGCGGGCAGGAGAGGTTCCGGCCCGGACGGTGACAGCCTCGCTGCCGTGCGGGGGCTTCTCTGGCGGGCCGAGGGCTGAAAAGCGTTCCCTTCCCTTCCGTAGCAAGGCAAAGCAGTGGGGAAGGCGTCAACTTGAAGTAAATAGTTAAAAAATCGTAATTCTTATACTGGAAGCAAAAGTATCTCTGAAATCTCTCGCCTCGGCAGCTGCTCGACCTGTGTTTACAGCGCAGCCCGCTCCTCTGCCAAAGAATACTGCGGCTGTTGTTGATAGCTGGACATGGATGACAAACCCGCGCAGATTGCAAGTGTGCATTAGATGACTCGCATTTGTGGGTCCATTAAAATGGTGATGTGAACTTTTCTACCTCGCGCTGTTTAATGTAGTAAACATGCTCGATGTTGAAAATTTACTGTGAGTCACACTTGCAAAGACTTTAAAAGTGGAGGAGTCTCGGTTCAGATTATAGCTGTTTCTGTGCAGAGGTCAAGAACTCGGTAATACTGCAATGCAGGCCAAAACAAACTCTATATGATCTACTACTGGTTTCCTTTTAAGTTCCCTTTTTGCTCAGCATTGACTTCCTTTTATTCCACTCCAACTTACATTAATCCCCGTTGTAGAAATGTTCCCCCCTTCCTCTCGTTTCCCTCTAAAAGCATCTCTGTAATGAAAATAAGTTATTTTTAGTGTCTTCTTTGTGGCCGTTTGGAGGGCCAAGGATTCAGATTGGAATCAGGGCAGGCCTATCCCCAGAGACCCCGCTTTCCTTCTCATCATTCAAACTCCGTCCAAATCCTAGATTTTGAGAGGAGCCGTTAATTCCATGAGATCATCTCACGGAATTGTCAATAATAAACCGTGGAGAGACATAAATGCAGCTAGGGATGTCCTGTTCTCTGTCACATGTCAGATGTGAGATGTTTAATCCTGTGTCGATGCCCGGTGACCCCTGGGCAAACGGCGCGGCCGTTCCTGTCTCCGGGCTTGCCGGGACGCAGAGCTCGGCGGTGCCCACCTAGCCCCTGTCATGGGACTGTTTTCGCACCATTTAGCCAAAGCTTGGGCAATCCCGGGTTTTTCGAGATGTAAACCTCGTAGGGTCGTGGGCTCAGCATTTCCACAGGAAATTTCTCTCCTTGGCCACTGTCGGCAGCAGAGATCACACAGACCTCCCCTCCAGTCCGTGTGAGGGGTGCGGGGTTGCCCCTCTTTGGGCACCCCGGTGCAGCGGAATGGCCCAACTGGGGCGCGCCGAGAGACCGCAGCACATCTCGCGGGAATCTACTCCCAGGGCCGCAAGTTAAACATCTCTTTCTCACATCGCGAAGCTGAAACCCGGTCCCCCCTCGGCTTCGGCGCCGAGGGCGGTCGGGCTGGAGTGGGGACCGAGCCCGTTCGCCTGCTTCCCCTGGCACTAATCCCCCCGCTGTCTCCAGCTGCACTGGGAGAGCGAAGGGATGAGCGAGTGCTGCGGGTCTCAGTTGGGGCCATCCCGAGCTGGAGGGACCGACCATTGCAGAGCGGGAGTTAGCAGAAAGAGCGGATTTTCGCTCGCCCTGTTTTTACGAGTGCTTTATAGGACAGTCTGCCCGAAAGCCACTTCGAGCTCCCTTCAGAGGCTGAAGGCAGCTCGGGCTCCGCATTAAGGTGTTGGAGCTCCAAACCCAGGAGCGAAGGGCGGCTGTAAATCGGAGAGGGCAGGAGGGAGCTTTAGACGAGGAGGTGAAGACGGTGAGCTGAACATTGCGCTGTTTTCGGAGCGGTTTATTTTGGACACTGTCACCCAAAGGCTGCATGAATACAGTGGCTGCGAGCTAGTGACAAGATGAATAAGTGTATTGCTTTATGAAAAAGCAAAGGAGGGGAAAAAGTGGATATTGTGGGGGAGGCTCTTATAAATGAACTGTCAAGCGAAAGAAAGTTAAAGGGAAATCTCCTGCTGTAAATGCATCGGGCGGGCACTTCTAATAAAAATCAGGGTCCTGGAGGAATTAATTACAGCAGCATTACAGGAAGAATTCGTGGAATTGCAAAACGTAGTTGGCACAGACCAGCACGGACTGCTATTGCAAATGGGGAAACTGCAGGAGAGTTTAACAATTCCTGAGCTGATATGCAGGACATTGTAGTAGCATAATAGCACTTCAGACACACTAATGAATAATAGTGTCCAGTGATACTGACAAATGATATTACACATACTTCGAGACTGAAGTCATTTAATTTGTTTTTATATGCAAAAGCTTCCCACTGGAATCTGACTTTTTTAGGTCGTTTCTACCTGCCACGAAGGAGAAAAAAAACAAAAACAAAAACCCCAACAAAAAATACCCTCTTCTAATTAGAGAATGATATAAATTCACCGCGTCGAATGACGTCCAACGAATTTATGTGTAATTAATCAACAGGGAGAATTGCGTTTATTGTACGCTGTTGTTCCCCGGCATCAATCACAGCCCGGCTGAGAGGCCCGGGGGCGTTCGCTTCGTTCCCCCGGGCGCGGCTGCGCAGCGCGGAGAGCTGCGCGTTGGGGAGAGCCCGGAGGGGAGGCGGGGGGGACATATCACGGGCGGGGCACCTCTTCGCTCTCGCCGGCATTGTGCGGGGGCCCCGTCGGGCGAGCTGCTCCGCGGGGCTCCGCGGCGGCATCGGCCCGGGGCCGCCCCTGCCCATCGCATCCCGCTGTCGTTTACCGCGGCCGCGCTGCCCGGCTTGCGGCTTCAGAGTGGAAAGCGATGGTCGGGAAACCTCGGTCTGCGGCAGCCGCCTGGGCTGGCTTCAGTGTGTATCGGCGGGGAAAGAGCATATTCCAGCGGTGAGCTTCGTTTATCGCTCAGCCACTCCATTTTTCTCCCGCTTGTCAAGCCCCTCTATGTAGTAACATCCATCATGAGTCACGATAGCTGCTTCAGTCCATTAACCACGTGGTCTCTCACACTGCTGGTTAAAACAGTTAACAGATTTGCCTTTTTAAAACAAATAATCTGCTTCGTTAGCCCGCCTGGCTGCCTATATTCGTTTCATTAATTTCAATGTGTCAATATCGGTTATTACTTTTCTGTAAGGAAAAAGTTTTATATCTCAGTTTCCAGCTATTTACGAATTGACAGGCTTGCAGATTCAAGGAGACTTTTCAAATCCACGGCCATTCTTTTATTTCATTTTCTTAAAACAAAACCAAAAACCCAACTTCATCAATGAAAGGAATTACATCAAAGACATTCACTTTCTACTGTTATATATTTAAAAACAATAACAAAGACAGTGTTGCTATCTTGACGTTTGGGTTTTAATTTGATCGCTGTAATTTTAGTTCTAATTCTACATATTTTTACAACAGTGACAATTTATACCAAATGACCTCACAGCTTGAATGCATGACATGGAATCAAATGAACTTGGGATCCACACTGAAGGGGTAAGGCGCTTTATTCTTTTCTAATCTTTTGCTCTAGTGTAGTTGTGTTACTGAGCTAACTTTATCTTGTATTTTACGGCTTGAATCCGGTCACTAGCACGAAAAAAATACTGACCAGTTCTGACAGTGGCTCATCGTCTGGCTATAGCCTACCGCGTATTTAAAAATGCTTGCAATAACCGAAGGTACGTGTTCGGGCGCTGGCTCATTCAGGCTTATCAAGTGAAGCAATAGGTGTTTAAAGGCGAAGCTCTCCGGGACAGGCTGCAGCCCTTGCTCTGCCCCCCGGCGCTCCGCGCCAGCCGAGTGCAACGAGACCGCGGGGCTCGGCCCGGGCCTGGGGTGGGGGCGGGTCCCAGGCAGGGCCGGGTCCCGGGGCCGGTCCCGGCGGGGTAGCGGCGGCCCCTCCGTGCTCTCCTCCTCGAGCTGTCGCCCTTTCCTACCATCCCTCTTCCCTTTCCCTCCCTTCGCCAGGCCCTGCGTCCTGTGTCCCGGCCCTGCCGCCTCCCGGCTTCCTTCCTCCCGGCCATTGTCGCCCTCCCACCTGCCGGGAAGAGGCTCCGGCCCGCCTCCCCCGCGGGGCTTCCTGCCGCTGGGCGGGCAGGAAGGCTCCGAGGCGCCGCGGGGCCCCGCCGGGGTGGCGGCCGCTGGGGGGGAGACGCGCTCCCGGCTCCCGGCCGCCCTCGCCGGGCCTCTCCCGGCCCGCACCTGGCCTCCCGCGCTCGCGGGCCCGGCCCTGGGGGAGAGGGCGGCTGCCGAGGGGGGACGGGAGAAGGAGGGAGCGGGGCAGCTGGAAGTCCTCGGTGCCAGGGCCGGGCCGCGCCGGGCTGGTAGTCCTCTAACGCACCCTGGGGAGCGGGAGGCAGGACCGAGACCTGCTAGGTTGATGCACGACCGTATCTTCACCTTGTTTCATCTACGATGACTACCATGAGCAAAAGGGCTCATGGCTCGATCTTACCTAAGATAAAGCCAAAGATCGCCAGCTCTGCCCCCGGTAGATAATTGGCTATGAAAACTCCCCTACCGAAGGTAGGTATCACCAGGTTGCTTTGAGATGTTCTCAGTGCGCAGTCTCAAGTGAACAACAGGAGGAGTCTGGAAAAGCATGCCTAGATTTATGCTTTCATGTAGTTGTCCATAAATGTGAAAACCATGTTAACTGGACTTTCCATACACTGCTGCAGTATGGTAAAGGAAAAATATACTATGGGTCTCATTCACAAATGGTGTTAAGAAGTTGGAGGGAGGAGATAGCATAGTATACTATCTGTATTGTAATGAACAAGAGAATTGAGCCAGTCAAGGAGCATTCATGGTTAGAGAAGATCCCCAAATTCTGCAGTTGTGTACAGTTCAGTGTCTTTGCTGCTGATCCTTTCTTTTTAAAGGTTATTTCCTATTTTTTTTTCCATAAATGTTTTCTGTTTCCTCTTTAAACTGTACCCTTTAAAGATCAGTCATTGCAATATTAGACACTGTTTTGTCTCTTCTGAAGGAAAATATCCTGCAAAATGGAGAAACACATCAACCTTGACTGAGGTCCAAGTTATTAAAGCAAGGAAGAGGTTATTCTTTGGGGAACTCAGTAAAAAAAAAAAAAAAAGACACAATAGAAATATTAAAGGAGTACTAAGCAAAATAAATGGCTTCTTACTTGTCCAGGAGTCAGACTGTTAGCAGTGTAAAGTATGTGACCTAGGATGCATGAAAGGGGGGAAAAAAAGAAATCAAGATGAATGATCTATGGTAAAACAAAGCTGAAAGTTTTGGTATAGGCCAAGATTGTAGAATCTGTGGAAAATCAGTGCTAGACATAGCCTCATCACTGGTAATATGAGCCAAAATAGTTATCTGTCTTTTCTGGCCGAGAGTTACAATACACAGTACCTCCAATCTCTGTTGCCATGAACATAAGGTATTCTTCCCAAGATTTACATCTTTAAAATATATGAACTGTTCATAAGTGATTCCCAGGCGTTTAGTATTTCAGATGCTTTTCTCAATCTTGTAGTTGTAATTTAAGAATTTTGGAATCAATCTTTCTGTTGAAATATAGAGCTTCTAGATCCTGTCCAATGATGACAGTCCTTGTTTAGCTCCTTGCCTTGAGTTCTCCCCAGCACTTCTTCCTGGCTTCGATAAGAGTTTTGTACATTATGAGAGAGAAGAAAACATTACCAGAAAGTTCTGCAAATAGTTGGAGAACTTTGCTCTACTCTTAGAAGTTTTATAAGTTATATAAAACTTATGGCTCATACCCTTTATACTTGACATCAGAGCAGTTCAGTAGCTTGCTTTCTGGGTTCATCTGCAGCCTAAATTTAATACACTGAAATGAAGCTGTTGCCCAGCATTTCAGGTAGAACAAGTTAGCAGCTTCTGTGCTTAAGTTGTAATAGCAGTTTTGCTGAGAGCATTCTGGTTTTAGCTGTTTACATTATTGTCCATTTTTGACTGATCAGCTCCAGAATCTCCTTGCTTCAGATTAAGTTTGAAATTTGGCAGGGAATACTGTCAGGTGGCCAAGGCCATGTACTTTAGTCATTGTGGAAAATCATTCCTGTTAGTTTGCAAGCTTATGAACAGTCCTGTTTTGTGTGTGATCAGAAGGAAGAGTCTGGCATCTAAACTATCAAATGATTTTATCTGCTCAGAGCCTACTTCAGCCTATGGCTTTAAGGCCTTAAAATACTTTTTTTCCCGAATGTTTTTCCCTCCCTGGATATTTGAATGTTGGATATTGGAACTGGGGGCAAGAAGTTTCTTCATGTTGGTGGCTTTTAGTCTTTGAGTGCTTTAAGTAGGTGTGAGCATTAGGGAACTGCAGAAGGCATGGACTGAGTGGGAAGCCAAAGTGGGCAATAAAAGGTATGGAATGGAGTGCCTGGCCAGCTATTGCCAAGTGGTGAAGTGAGATGCATAAGGTGGACAGTGATGTCTTCTGTCAGAGTCCAACATGATAGACTGTCAGTGGAAGGTGAGAGAGCTGTATGTGGGGAAACAGATGGAAGAGGCTGCAGCCATGAGTTCTGGATGTTTGTACTTTCTGGCAAACCAAAAGGAGGTCTTATGGCTCAAATTTACCCTCTTTCTGCAAGTTGTCGTCCCTGGAGAAGAAGACAACCCATTACTGCTATCACACAGTCCAAATGCCTTGAGTTTGTGTTGTAGATTTCTACTTAGGTTCCATATACCAATGAGCTCAACTTGTGCTTATAACTTGTGTGAGGGAAGAACAGCGCCTTGTGAGCTAGTGCGTTGATTATGTGTTGCCTGTTTGTCCAGTGACTTCCCTGTCACCTTCTGAACTTTGGGCAGAGGGACAGCTGGGTTGTTGTCTGCGAGGGCTGTCACACAAACTGGCAGCTTCAAGGATCTGAAAGGAAAGCTTCATGGTTAAGGCACTGAACACAGCTGTGGGACTGGATTTTTATCTCTTCAGACTGTTTACTGATGGTTTGTTCCTCATTTTGTGGTATTTTGTTTGGAACATCTGAGATCAGATTTGTACTCTTGCAGGAAAGTCCGTGGGTCCTTTGCTTATTACCCTGATAACTCATCTCCCAGACATTTCATAATGGATGTCCCACATTAGTGGATGACTTTCCCTTCAGTTTCTGTCAATATTTTTGTGTAGCTTCCTTATTTTCCAAATGGGGAAATATACTGCTTCCCTTTACAGTGTTGTAGAGGTAGACATTGTGACTATAACCCCCTCTTTAGTATTTTGATGAGTTCTGTGTAAAAGTGACATGGAAATAGGTTACACCAAGCAGGAAATGATACGGCATGGTAGACAAGAAATGTAGTTACATACCTGACAGGAAGACTTAATTGAAATATTACATAGTTGACTCTTCAGCTACTTGAGTAAAAAGTTTTGATCCACATTTCCAACAACCACCTGGGATTGAGTATATAACCAGGCAAAATTATTAGTTCTTGTTTGTTTGTTTGGTTTTTCCTCCCTTTTGGATTTACTTGGGTTTTAAATAGTCAGTGTGTTCCATAGATGGTTTTATTTATTGCTGTTTGCTCAGGCTTACTGGAAGCAAAATTAGGTACAATCTCTGTAGAACACTATTAAAACTGCATCTGAAACAAGACAGTGAAAACTCTTGTCTAGGAGTGAATTGTAAAAGTTTTCCTGTTTAGCTTTGGTGGTATTATTAGTAGAATTTGGAGGTGCAAAACTTCATACCTGAGTTCATTTCTGCAATCAAGATGAATTGGAAATGGACAATGACGTGTTGTCTCTAACATTGAATTTTCCCTTTCCTGCTCATAGCTGAGGGTCTCCTTTTGAAGGGAAGTACTGGATGAAATCCTGATTCTGCTCAGGTCAATAGTAAAAAAAAAAAAAAAAACAACCCAAACCAAACAATGACTATGGAAGTTAGAGAGGCTAGGGTCCCCTGAAAATCCAGTGCCTTCCTTTCATCAACCAGCTGCTTTTCTCATTGAAGATGGCAGAGGGGCTGTAATCTGTGAAATCACATTTTTTTAATGTTTCTTTGCCTTGGAAAGTGCAGATAAAAATGCAGCTTTATACTCCACCCTTAGTAATAGTATCAGACAAAAAACAGGCAGAAACATGATCTTCTATATAACTAATCAGAATCCTTTTGCCGTCTCCATACATATTTTTCCCAGGGTGCTAGGATGGTAAATATTTTAGCAGAGGGAATTAACTCTACTTCTCTTCCTTTATGTTCTGTTATCAACGGGACTAGCCCACACCCTCACTTTGCCTCATTTTTGGCTCTGTTTCTAAACCCTAAAATTCCTGTTCCTGCATTGAAACACAATTAAATTGAGGCTTAATGTGGTGCCTGTTTTATGTAATCTTGCCTTCTGGCTTTTTTTATTCTTCCAAGTCTGAATCTCATGAATCAATGTGTATTCACGTTTCATCTGAAATTTTCTAACTCTCCTTGGTATGCCCTAAAGCTTCCCTTTTTTGGTTTATGAAATAATAATAAAAAGCTTAACTCTTCAGATTAAGTTGTAACTGCTTTATATGTTACACAGTTTCAGTTTAACAAAGTAAAAATGGTGTAAGAGAGAAATTGCAGCTTGATTATTTTTTTAATATTCAGATTAGAATGTCATCTTTTATGAGTTTTTTTTATAACCACTTAGATTGATACAACTCTAAAGCTGCTCTGTTTTTCATCACACATTCTCATCTGTAAAACCTTCATTTTTATTAATCTTTGTACAATCTGTACAACTTGGAGATTAATCATTTTAAAAGAGCTACTCTCCAAGTGTTAAGGATTTGCTGGGCTAATGGTAAATGCAAGCGCTTCTAAATATCTACACCACATAGCGCTTGCTTAGCGTTTTATGTTGCATAAGTATCAGTCTTTGTTTCCCAGTTATCTAGAGTTACATTTTATGGCCATGTTTCCAGGTCTGTTTCTGTCTGCCTAGAACAAAATATACTGAGTCCTTTTTTCACAAACTCAAATTATAAATATTTATAATCCAATTCTGCCTTTGTGCAGTTCCCATTGAAGTTAGAGGGAATTGTATATGCCCAAGTAAAGGCAGAACTGGACTGTTAGGCCAAATCCTTCAGTCCTTGCTTGAACAGAAATTTCTGTTGGATCCTGGCAGGCCAGTTTGGCTGCATCTGGCCTTGCTGAATTTTGACTCTTCTGATTTGTGTTTAGTGTCTTTCCTAACTATAACTCTGGGCCTTAGTGGGGATTTTTTTTTTTTTTCCCTTCCTTTTCTTCTTTGTTTAAGTCAACTGCTCACCCCTATTTTCCCACTGGCTTTAGCCGAATTTCTTCTGGGAGCCACTTGGCCACTGGCGCAGGGGAAGACACAGCGTAGGAGCTTTGGCTGTGCTCTCAGCTGTGCTCTGAGTGCACTTGCAGCAGGGTAGGAGCAGCTCTGTTGGCAGTTCTCCAGGCTGCTGTGGTGTTGTCTAAGCAGCCTGTCCTGCCAGGACTGAACATGTGGGTCCTGCTCCCAGGAGCCTGTGTCTCCTGAAGTATCAGTGTTTACCCACCCTGGATTACCACTGTTCATCTGAACAGTGCAGTATCATCTCCAATGTGTCTTTTTTTATTTATTTATAATGCATATATTAGTGTGTCTGGGGTGTACAGAGTATACCTTGCAGTGCTTTGGTGAGGATCTAGGCTGTTATCTGGTCCCAAGAGTCTATCAGGATAATTTTTCATTATTATACTCACAGATTTGGTTGCCTAAGCGTATAAGGCATTGTCTCTTTGCCTAGTTAAATACAGAGTGCCTGACTAGAAAAGATGAAAGTTAAGGAATCTTCTACCCTCTTAAAACTTCCATTTAGTTAATGCACTGCAGGTATAAATTAATGAGTTACTTGTATTGCTGGTGTATGTGGCATTGCATCTGATTGTTATCTCATGCAATAAAGTAGGTGTCTGAGTTGCAGTAATGCATTTAGGGGATTTATATCAGTTCTTCTATCAGTGCTTCTATTTTAGTATATAAATTGCAGCAATACTAAAAAAGCCAGCTGCTCAAACTGGTATACATTTTGTGGCATACATCATGGATCCATTGAGAAAAGAGGATGGAAGAAAAAAAAAAGGTCTTTCACGATGAGGTTACTATATGCAGAGTGAAGGTTGAAATTCAAGAAAGCAGTGGTGTGGGGACAGCTTCTGAAAACTCCTCCTTCAGTTTTCCAGTTTCTTCCCTGACTGGAAAGTACATTCACCTGTTAATTTCTATCTCCCTGATTATTTCATAGAGCTTCATAGTTAAAAATAATATTTTAACCAAGAAATCTAACGCGATCCATTTTGCTGTCATCATCCATATGATCACACTGAGTACCAGCCAATGTTGATGGAAATGTGCCCAATGTAAAATGGGAACTAGCGTTCCTGATTATTAAAGCATCTCTCCTATGGAGCTGGTTAAGTAGAGGGCTATTCATTACTTAGTATATTATGGGTCAAGAGGCTCAGAAAACAGGTTTTAATCTTCAAGGCTCTGCAGCTGTATGGACAGTTTTAGTGAAGTGTAACTAGAAATAATAGGAGAAAATATGAAAAAAAGCTGAATTTAGCGGAAGGCTTCCCAACTGTGCAATAAAAATCGAGATGGAGATCATCTGGAAGGACACCTCCCATTCACAGAGCCATTCCTTAGGGCACATACAGGGTCTTTGTTCTGCTTCTTATTCCTGGGAGGAATTATTTCAGAACTGACTGGCCTTTACAAAAATGGTTACCACTGAAAGATGAAAAGCATGTGAATTTGGAGGGAAGGTTAGGCTGTGTTTTATGGTATAAGCTTTTACTGTGTATTCCTGTTCCTCCTTCTAAAGCTGCTGTCCTGGGAATTCTTCTTATCTAACTTTGTGTCTCTTGTTATGTGTGAGGTTGCTAGCACAGGCATGAACGAGAGGTTACACCATTGCTCAGAGTGACTAATGCTAAATTCATATTTACTCGTGATTTGCTGTTAGGTTGTGGATCAGCAATAGCTTCTATTGCAGCACTTCTTTCTTATAAATGGTAGTCATTTAAGTTTGGATTGGGGTGGGGTTGGGTGCTTTTCAATCTTTTTCCTTTTTTTCCCCCCCTTTTTTTTTTAACATGTATGATTTGTTGTTTTTAAATAGAGAGGAAAATTCGATGCTGGTGGGGAACCTGAACTGGGCAAATGGTAATAGCAAATGGTAATTAATTACCTGTATTAGGGAAAAAAAGGCCACATCTGGGCCCTGAGCAGAGACGAGACCCTGTTTAGTTGGACATGATACATACCTAGAGAAGAGTTTAATCCATTTAAATCAGGTAATGGTATCTTCCTTTATCTATTATTACAGATATTACTGCATTTCAGGGATACTTATTTCATTATGATCACCTGTTTGCCACTTAAAATTGAAATAAACAGAGTGTACCTTCGTAAAAGGTGTAGACTTTGATTTGAATAGCCAGGTTGAGCCAGGATTTGAAATAGTATTTCAAATAGCAAACGAGTTGATCTGAAGGAACACATCTGCCAGGTGGCAGCCTGCAAGGCGCTCTGGGAACAAATAATGAGGAGTGCAACCCACTGCTGCAGTAAGAGCTGTTCACAAATACTGCTCCTCTCCTGCTTAGCATGTTCACAAACCATTTAGACATCTCCTGCATTCCAGTTCCACGGGCTGTTCTGCAAATCACTTAAGAGGTTTAAAACTTCCTTGTAATTCTACTCTGCACATGAACTTTGCGTGAAGAGAAAGGAAGGACCAGTGAAATGAGAGTCTGGGCCTCGGGGACCCCTTCAAATTGCTATTGCAAGCATTTGGCACAGGCTGGGATAACATCCTAGGTATCCATCTTTGTCCCTAGCTTTATGCCCTTGGGCTTTGGTCTGGGCTTTCTAATTTCTAATGCAGTGTAGAACATGAACACTTACTGTTGTTAACGTATATTAATATATATGGCAATGTACACACTGATGTAACATATTCATTTAAAAATAAAAGCTAAATGTTTTTTACATAATTTTGACATTAAGAAGGTTGCAAACAGGAGACACAGCAATGTTCCTGACATTCTGGACAGGAGAACATAGGATTTTGAAGAATAAAATTAGATAAAACCTATGGTTGTTGCACCACCGAAACATAACAAAGGTTACACATTTTAAAAACTATTGTGATCAAGCTGCATGAAGAATCTTGAAAATTTGTATCTATTAAGGATAGGCTGCTTTTGTTACTTTATTTTATTTTTTATAAAGGGTTAATTTGTAGTGCATCCTGTAAACTGATATGTGGGATAAATAGTTTGGACACTGATTTGTAATCTCTGTTTATGAGTACATGACTGCTATTCTTATAAATGTCATCACTTTCTTGGTAGTATCTGGTAATATCTGAGTCATGAGGTGCTGACAAAAATCCACTGCACTTAATGTGAAACTTGAGGCATTTTGCTCATTCCAAAAGATATTAGCAATAGCCAGCCCCACATTTAACTGATAAATAACGTGTACATGTGCACATGACACAGTTATGCTGCTATGTGGATTTTTCCCTCTTACCTAAAATCTTTGTGGAAATACATCAGAGTTCAAATCATGACATTTTTTTTTCTCCAGACTGTCTTAATGGATACTGATAGATGTATGTATGGAGTCAGTGCATTGTGCCAGCAGGAGCAGATCCATACGAAGGCAGAGTAGGCTGCCTTTGGTGAATTTCATTTGAACTTGGATATTCTGGCTATAAAAGAAACTCTGCATATGTTATCACTGACTTAAGAAATGAAACCTCTCACATGGAGCTGAATACTGAAAAATATTTAATTTTTCCATTATTCCTCTCTTTATTTACAGCCACACAGCAGGATATGAAAATGAGAACCACAGTGCTCCCATGTTATACAGCTGTGGGGCCCAATACAGAATACACACTCATGGAGTTTTTAGAGGCATACAAGTGAGTACAGCAGGGCATTCTTCATAGGGAAGTAAAACTGCTGCCTGTTTATAATATTAATTTACTACTTCAGTGGTGTTTATAAATCCATCCTTGATTTGTGGTTTCTCTGTGTTATCTAGAAATGCTTTACGTAAGTGTCCTGACTTCACTGTAGCAACTGAAGTATAATATAAGATTTCTTTTAGACACAGTAATTTCAAATTGTTTATTTCTTCTGAAGTCTATCTTCAGGGCAATAGTCCTTACGAGTGTCTCAGGATGGTCGAAAAATACACGATCCGGTTTGCAACTTCTAGCTCCAGTCACTTTGGCCATGCAAATTTTCTGTGGTTACAAGGGACTACATCTGATAACTATACATAAGAAAGCGTTAGAAGACATTTCACTTTTACAGATGTCTGAAACTTTACTAATTGAAACATATTTCCTTAAATAATATAATAAGTGATTGTTTCCTACTGAGTATTTGTAAGGAACTTATGATTCATGGGAGTTAATTTCCTCCCTTTCTGAAACAGTCATATCATCAATAGATACCACTGTAAAAGATACATCTTCTTAAAAATGATGACAAAATCATTACATACAATCTGTCTCTTCTGTATTTCCGTGTTGTCAACATACACCAGTGTTTATAGATAGTATCTTTTCTCCTTTTCCTTTTTCTGTACAGTTTAACAAGTTATTATTTAGTGGCAAGCTTTCAGAAATAGGCTTGTGAGCCAGCTTTTGTTGAATGAATAAAAGAAAGCAGTTGACATTGTTTAGAGAAGGTAATTATCCCAGAAGGAGATCATCATCTTTGATGGAACATTGTGACAGTGGCCAAAATGCATTAAGGCTGAACTATTTACAACATCCACCTAGACAGTCTGGTTTTGTTTTTTACCAGTTTGCGTTAATTAATTAATTTCCCCGTTCTTTAACTTCATATGAATATTTAAAATAAAGAGGAGAATGCTACTCTAGCTTGTGCTCTTATCTCTTAACACTCATATAAGCCTAAACCTATTTCATATGACAATGAGTGGTCTTCCAGGATTGTGCAGCATATAAATATTGGTGAGAAAATGTAATAAATGGAGTTTACTGTATTTCACATTAAAATAATGTTAATATTCTGCACAGAACAGATTAAGGTATACTAAGGTTGTACATCATTCATTTAGAATAAAATAAAATAGCCTGTTTGCAGTGTAATATATTTAAGTATCTGTCTGGGAGAAGTGCCTCGGATTGTTTGTCTCTGGATATGTTAAGTAAATCTTGAGAACATACACTTTGCATTGGCAAGATTCTGTCATTGTAGGATGTCCGACGGGTGCCAGGAGTAGCTCCAACTATTGTCCGATCAGCAAGTGAGACAAATGAAAAACGTCCCTTCATGTGTGCGTACCCCGGCTGCAACAAGCGATACTTTAAGTTGTCCCATTTACAGATGCACAGCAGAAAGCACACTGGTAAGTGTCAGCACGGGTTGGCATAAATCATGTTACAGAGCTGGACAGCAAAGTGAGTAGAGTGATTTTAAAATAGCATAAGGTGCAAGAAATGATCTGCCAGGTCAGGGGCAGCAAGGATCTGTCAGATGAGTATGTATGTGCTCTGTCATCTGGGCAATCTCTCTCTTGGATGCAGAAGATTCTGAATCTAGTGAAGAAAAATACAGAGCAGTGCTGACAGCAAGTAGATCATCTCCACTCCCTCACTTACTGTTATAGGGCATCATTCAGGGCTTTTTTTTTTTTTTTTTTTCACTCACCCCTCATTTGGGAGCACCAAAGCTTGCTCCAGATCTTCACTGCTCAGACCATGTAAGTGACATCTCACAGCGTAGAAATCAAATGTCCTCCTGCACCTTGCCAAAGTGTAAACAGAATTATTTCCCCTATTGAAAGATTTACACTGTTGCAAATACATAATTATGATGCACCTTTTAGGTATGCTCCTTAATACATTTTTTTTTTGCTTGCCTATCATGTTTTTATTTAGACAGTTCTTTCTGTGCTAAGCTAGAAATCTGTGGATAAAATCTGTAAATATGGATGCTCTGTTAACCATTAATATGACAGAAGGTCAAAGGGATGGAAGAGGCAATCCATACTGCTGTGACCTGGCAGACTGCCTAACATTTCATGCAAAATAGTTGCAGATTTTTCCTTTTGGAGACCATCTGATGACATGATAATTACGTAAAATACTTATAGGTGAGAAATGAACTTTACAAAGCATTTTTGATTTCTGAATGGACAAGTCACAAAATATTCAAATAAATGTGTAATCTGGCAATACTGAAAATGTCTAAGATAGTTTGCATTGTAACTGGAATTTAGTCATAAGAGCTGTAGGTCTACAGAAATGCTATTTTATTTTCTGTTAATAAATTTGAAACAGCAGAAAATGTGAAGATCTTTTGGGGGCTGTTAATTGTGATATTTTTCTTGAGTATGCCCAAACAGTTCTGAATTTTTCTTATGATTACTGTTTCTTTCATTCCTGAAGTGATTTACTATGTATTTTAAGTCATGTTAAACAGTTTGTTTGTTCTGGTCCTGCATTTTATTCCATTTAATTGTTTGGCATTTGCAGTATTATTTCTGGATGCATCACAGGGACTTTAGCTTACACCCCACCCCCCTTATTTTATTTTATTTTATTTTTCAACTGGAGAAGATTTCCAGAATTATACCACACAAAATCTAGGCGTGTAGAGCCACAAAAGCCCCACAAAACATAAGGGACAGGACTATTGCCATCTAGCATCCCCCAAAAGAGTACAGAGACTTTTCCTGT